>VXAY01003566.1:786683-805759 GCA_013399855.1 Oxyruncus cristatus | reverse complement strand
AAAAAAAAAAAAAAAAAAAAAAAAAAAAAAAAAAAAAAAAAAAAAAAAATCCAATTAGTAGGAATTTCCACAATAACCTTTGTCAGGATAAATTTAAGGTATAAGGCTCCAAGATAGTTACTATGGCGACCACAGGCACTCGCAAGGTCCCTTTAATGAGAAATGCAGTATCTGGCACACAAGGAAGTAGATGCAGCAGCAGCAGAAGCCCGACAGGCTATTTAAAGACACTTTTCTTCCCTGCCCCCTCTATTCAAAGAGCAGCAGGAGAATAAACTGCTACACAAGTAGCTTTAATACGTGTAGTTTTCCAATTTTGTATTCTCTTCCCACTTCTCAAGTCACTGAACTGCTAAGACCTCAATGTAAGATTTATTCAAATTGAACAGTTTAGATTTACAGACATTACCCACGCTTTGTCTACTCTTTGCAAAATAAATTTAGCTCACAAGTCATACAAAACATCCAAGTTGTGAAAGGTTTTCACCTGTGTACTCAAAACAATATGGACACAGGATCAAGGTAAGAAACTAAGGCAAATATTTGCAAAAAATCTTGCATCAATTCTCTTACTTGCCAATACAACGTGCAGCTGTTATCATTATAAATCATATTTTATCAGTTGGACATTATCTCAGATGTATGTCGGCCTTTCTCCAAATACACACAAACAACTATTCAAGTCTGAGCAGCTTTAAAAAATAAGGTTTCTCCTTTTTCTACAACAAGTACACTTCAGTTTATTTCTAGTGATTACAATAGAAAGTCAATTGTAAACCTGGGCTTTCACTGTCACGAGCACCGTCATTAAAGACAAACTCGTGTTACTCTATCAGGACCCTAAATAACACAGTTTTCAGGACTCTGAAGAAAAAAATAAAATGTGTGCTGCTGCATCTCCTTGGTACACGCTCTGGAACGCTGCGTCCAGCCCCGGGGTCCCCAGCAGAGAAAGACCCAAGGAACTGCTGGAGTGAGTCCAGAGGAGGCCAAAAAGATAGTCCGAGGGCTGGAGCCCCTCTGCTCTGGAGACAGGCTGGGAGAAATGGGGGTGTTCAGCCTGGAGAAGAGGAGGTTGTGGGGAGCCCTTAGAGCACCTTCCAGTATTTACAGGGGCTTGTGAGAAAGACTAAGAGAGACTTTTCACCAAGGTCTGCAGTGACAGGCCAATGGTTTTAAAAAGAAAGAGGATGGGTTTTATGATGAGGGTGGTGAGGCCCTGGCACAGGTTGCCCAGAGAGGCTGTGGATGCCCCATCCCTGGAAGTGTCCAAGGCCAGATTGGATGGGGCTTGGAGCAACCTGGTCTAGTGGAAGGTGTCCCTGGCCACGGCAGGGGGTTGGAACATGATGATCTTGAAAGTCCTTTCCAACCCAAACTATTCTGTGTTTCTAGGATTTCAAACTACACATGGGGATGGAAAGCTCTGCTCAACATCACCATCATTCTCCAAATCTGGCCCAACTGTCAGTGGTAACTCAACTGTGCTGGATACATCTGGTTCACACAGAGTGCCATTCACTGCTCCCACCCTCCCTGGTAACATACATAGAGTTCACTAAAACTTTCTATTCACACCATTTGTAGTTTTTTCTTGATCAGGTTTTTTTTTGTTTGTATTAAACTGAATCTTCATGCAGTAGAAAACTCCTACTACATGGCTCTTCTTGATGAGCTGAGAAATTATTATCAGTACATTACTAAACTGTATTTTGTTACCTTTATCAATGCCAAAGAGGCAGCTTTTCTCCTTTGAAACACTGAGAATTAAATACTAAATTCTTTCTTTAAGTAATACATCTGAAACCAAAGCACTCAAGAGAACACACTGTGAAAACCAGATCAATGGTAGCTTGTGATTTAAATAGGTTAAATGTAGCCTTGGCAACTTTGCAGCCAAGCTTTCGCACTGCTATTAGCAGGTGTTAGATCTCCTTGAAGCTGCAAAAGCTCTGCCAACTCCTCAGGAGATGCACAACTCATTAACTCTATTTTGATATAAAAGAGAGGACTGAGAAGCTTCTCTGATGGAATAACCCTGGAAAGAAACTTTGGTGAGGAGTACAACTTACATGTTAGGCCCTCGTTTGTCAAAGGACAAGGTTTTAGCTGAGACACACCCACAGCTGGGATTTTACCCCACATTTCACAGCAACTATTAACAGAATTCAGATTCTGCCACGTGCTCTGTGGAGTTGATATATATTTCAGTTTGAACTTGAAAAAAAAAAAAAGACCAGGAATAAACACTTCAAGAAAAAGATGGATGACCCAGTAAACTGTTATAGCAGGAGTAATTTAGACAGAAGAATTTCCTCATGCAAGCAATGACTCGTAGATTCTTTCCAAAACAATCTCCATTCCTGGAAACTTATACAGCAAAGAGAAAAAATTGTTTTAATTCTGTGAAAGGCACGTAGCCACACTAAACCACTGGCCAAAATCTGTTCTGTTACACTGAGTACATCTAGTTCCAATACACACCTGAATTTATCCACATTATAATTATTTTGTCATGTAATTTATAACTCTTCCAGCTGACTTTAAAAATATTAAAGGGAAGGTTGTTTTCCTGCTTGTCCAGTGCTTCCCTCTCTCAGTTAAAGGACAGGCCTATGAGCAGCTGCTTGGTATCAGCACAATTCATGGGGAAAAAAGAGGGTGAAAAGAAGAGGAGAATAAGCACCTGGGGAGCAGAGAAATATCTCAGAGTATCTGAGGAATCTGAAAGAGCATCTGCCATCAGTGAGGAAAATCTCCATTCCATCCCCAAATAATCTGGTATAAACAGACTCCAACCAGCTCCTCCTCTCCTTACAGCTGCACCTCAGAAGTGAAAATTCTGCATCAACTGCATGTGTGGGAATACTCCAGAAACCTTCAGGTTAGGAGTCGGAAAAAGATCTGTGGACAACAGTAAAACCTTCACCATGAAGTAAATAATTTAGTTTGTGAAGATAAACCAGTTTCCATCTAACCACCTTACAACAATTATATGACACAGCAAAGCTTTATCCCATAATTGAAGGGGGGGGGGAAGGGTAAAATAATATACTACCAATCATCTCAGACTATTAAACCCGAAATAGTTTTATAATTCATTTTTCCATTTACAATGTGTGCTGGCTTTTATTTTCTCTTTTTTCCCTTCAATTGTACCACTGGATTCCTCACTCATATCTGGTTCCCTTGTGCAAATATTTTCTTCCTAGCACTTCCTTTCAACTTAAATAATTTTACAGTTATCACCTTCTCATTTGGTGAGATCATTCCAAGGAAATGAAAACATCCTACCCTGTGCTGATACACCACATCTGCTCAAAGAGTTGCTCGTTTTGTATTCACCCACCATTGAACCACAGGTAGGATTTTCATAGATGTACTAAAACCTGGATCCAGTTCCTAAGAGGTAAAAGGCAGCTCTGAGCTCATCATTCACTATTTAAAGTTCAGATCTTTTTCCACCCTGTTCATGACTTTGGATTTATTAAGACTGAAGTTCACCTGGAAATTCATCATCTTGTCCCCTACAACTTCTCACAGTCAGATTCCTCCTTTACAGTCCAGGATCAGGGACCTTCCCAGTCCACTGCTCACTCCTTATCCAACACACTCCCAAAAGCAATTGGGCAGGTCAGTGCCCAGCCCAGATTCCAGGAGAGGTCCAATGAGGACTTGAGCTCTACAAGTGATTATTCCCTTTCTTAACCAATTAATAACTTTCCCTTCTTATCCCAGAGCAGCTTGGATTCTCCTTTGGTGGCAAATTCTTGTCATATGTCAAGAATTACATTCATCAGATCCTCCTTACCCGGAAGCTTGTTCACTCCTGAACAGAACTTCGATGAATTTATGAGCTACATCTTCCCTGCATCTTTCCCTGTTTACTCTTTCCCAATTCAGCACATTTATTCAATGCAGATGTACACATAAAACTGAAATAAACCTGTAATTAACCTTCTTTATTACAAGTCACCCTCTTTCCTAAGGGTACTTATTTACGATTCAACATATTAAATCTGGAATGTTTCCTTAATGTTGGGATCTTTCACAGCCTGAAAGCACTATGTAAGACAAGGAGTAATTTA
Source organism: Oxyruncus cristatus (assembly GCA_013399855.1). Taxonomy (NCBI): domain Eukaryota; kingdom Metazoa; phylum Chordata; class Aves; order Passeriformes; family Cotingidae; genus Oxyruncus; species Oxyruncus cristatus. Next base: position 801,671 of record VXAY01003566.1, on the reverse strand, counting down.
AAAAGTGTATATATGGAGGTTTTAAACACACCTACTGCACCAGGCAGAAATCAAAGCACTACAGGATCCAGATTTAGAGTTCCCCTCCCTCAAGTAACAGTCCTGCTGAAGGTCAGGAAATTAAACAACTCCCCATGATCTTGTTTCAGAACTGTTTATTATTCTCTAAAAATGCAAAGCTAGAGCAGAACTCTTAATTTTTCTTACAGCTGCCCACTGTAAGAAAACAAATCAGAAGGAGTGTGCATTTTCAAACATGGCAAAGCTCTCGCTTGGGAAGATCCAGCCATCAGAAGAGGGGGTTGAGTGGAGAGGAAAAGTGGCTTAAGAGGGAAGTTTATAGATTGAGTATCACCCCTTCCCTGCCAAGATTAGACACTTCCACAGGGCAAATCTTACATTGTATTCAAACTTAGCAGAATACCAGTTTGGTTTTTTTAATTCAGGACCTATAAAACCTTGCATTATTCCAAAGAAGGGTTCAACTTTTTGCCTGTGATCCCAGTTGGTATGTTGGCATTGGGGGCGGGGGTGCTGAAAGAGACTCCACTTCAAACCAATTTCTGGAGACACCTTTGTAACTGCAAAAGGAAAACGTCATAAGAAGCTGGCTTTATATACTACAGCAGTTACTTAACATCTTTCAGTGATCTTTTCAAATCGCTGTTGTTTTAGCTTTTGTTTCCAGTTAATGAAGGCAGAATTAAATGGATGTCAAGAGTGAAGCATAAATTCAAGCTGCTGAAGCACTCATTTTAAATGACTGTTCTCTTTGAAGGAAAGACTCATAAACCAGCTATTTTAATTATACTTTTGATCATCTAAAATAAATTAATAGAAATTGGATATTTCTACTTCCAACTTCAGGAAATCTGCACTGTACCATCGTGATCTTCTACAGAGCATCAGAGAGCAGGCAGAAAGCCAAACCTGGCCAACATCAGAGGGTAACTTTCATAAATCCTTTGGCCATTAAAGCAGACATAACTGGCAGCCACTCAAGACAATATTCTCTCATCCCATTAACGCAGCCACTGTGTCACCACAGCCACAAAACACAGCAAGTGCTCCTAAATACAGAGAGTCCTATAGCCTAAATTAATCTATTTATCTACAGATATCCATCAAACCAGATGTGACCAGGAGCTGCACCTACACCCAAATGCTTGCTCTTTCACTGGCAGCACGAACAAAAATGGCCTGAAAGGTGTTAAGTAGCTTTTCCCAAAAATAAAGATGATGGTTAATTGGGAAATGGACTAAAACTATTCCGTTACCTCCACTATTTGATTCTACAGCCTCTAAAGGGTCTAGACAATATCCAGATGCCCTTCACTCCTTATTTCCAAGTCTCCAAATACCACATTAGAGCAGCTGATCAGCAAAATCAATGCCACAGCAATTTTTCATCTGTTAGATGAACAGACAAGGCGCCAGGTTTTAGGTGACAGCAAACAGAAGAAGTAATGCCTTTAATTGGACCTATGGAGGAGGATTGTGCAAATTCACACTACTCACAATAACACACTACTTAAAGGAAGAGACGAGTCTGGAGGCCAAGAGCCTTACCATAAACTGGCTCTGTGCCATCTGTAACAGCAGAAAAACAAGGGAAGAAAGGCTAAGGAAAGAAATTCGCCCTCTGGAGGAGGAGGGGAAAAAAAAAAAGACACAGAACGAATCTTGCAAAAAGAGGAAGTCTTAGGGGGCAAAAGAAAGCGACAGAGGGATGAATTCATATGGGCATGTGCCCATAACAAAGTTCCCTCTGGAAGTCTCCAGCTCCAACCTGGAAGCTGGCCATGAAGACCCACATTTGCAGCACAGCAGCAGGCAAGGCGTTGTCATTCTGTGCAGTCCTGCTCCTGTCCAGGCACAGAGCACAGCTCAGCTCCCTGCCTGTGCTGAGCCTCAGGCACTGCTGCTTCCAGCTGAGTAAGAAAGAATTGTGAAACCACCTCTGCAATAACAATGTTTGCAGCTCAAATACCTTGAGTTCACACTGCAAGGCAGGTTTGGGCTGTGCCAACTGGATTAGAGCTGCACAAATGCACCGCCCTGCTTGTCTGTGCTCCTGTGTATGGCACCTCTTTCTACCTCGTGGTTGTCAGTCCTCATTTCACTCTCTATTCCCAGGTTTCTAACATGGATTTTACTGAGAGAGGCAGCAACAACTGTCTGAGGTGTGCTGACCACTGAGCAGGTCTGAGAAAAAACAGAAATTCTGATTAAGCTTCAATCTCACAGAAATATGGACAAACCTGGGTAGAAAAATCAATGTTAATTAATACAACTTACCTTCCCTCCTTCAATGTTCAGAAAATCTACTAGAAAAAGAACAGACAAACCCCAAAATTTCATTCAATCATTTCTTCCTGGGACTATTTTTATTTTTTATTTCATTCTAATGAGGAAACTAGTACCCAGGGAAAGGCTGACAATGTTCACCTTTATTCTCCACTTTTTTCCATCATCCATCAATGTAGAAACATGATTTCCTAAAACCACAGTACAAACCTACTGGCTTGTGTGAATTAAGGGCAAGCACAAACAGCATTTTTTCCTGTTTAGGTGGTTGCCCCATTGTTATCTAACAAAAGGAACAATTACCAATGTTCTTCTACTCTTACTTTTTCTTTCACATACCTTGCACAAAAATGAAATCCCAAAAGACAGTATTCAGCACTTTAGTCATTTTTTAACAGACCTGCACATTGTCATATGCTTCCACAAGTGGGCCAAGCACCCAAAAATTTCAACAGATAAATAAGCTTTTCAAGTATTGAAGAACATTTCTTCTTTGAAAAAAAAAAAAAAAGAAGTTCTTTTTTTTTTAATGATTTCTAAGTCTTAATTCTGAAATCAATTATTCTTGACTTTTTTCAAGAGACAGCTTTTGAACTCTGCAAGTCCTACAGCCTGTGATCTACTTAGGATTTAAGGGGGAAATGAAGAAGACTGGTTTGGATTTTGAGTGCTTTATAGATCATTTTAAACTAGGACAGCAAGCTCACGTCTGTGCGATATTTTGTATAAGGGCCAACCTATGCAGCCATGTTTATGCTGTTCCCCATTAAACTTAATAAATCCTGTCAGAGACAAACTTGGCCTGCACTCACAAACCTCTCGTCTCCCCGGCTGCAAACACAAAATATTACAAATACTGCAAACTGGGTCTCCTGAGGTCAAGGCAATGTTCAGAGAGGTCAGAAAAATTGCCATGCAGGCTAGATCCAGAGAGACAGTCACCCCTGCTTGGGTAAAACTCAATTGAAGAACTGGGAAGAGAAGAGGAATGTTACAGAAAGTCGTATAACACAAAAACAGTTGCCTACCCAGTGTAGCATCCTAGAAATACATTGAGTCTTTCCAATGAAACCGTGGGGAGGGAGGGAAGGGGAGAGAAGAAATACCTAACACAGACAAGCCTGAGAAGCCAACTCAAAGGGAAGGTCTCCATTCCAGCAGCTGCAGAAGGGAGGTTTATCTGTGCTCCGACATGTGTGTTCTTGAGGGAAACAGAACTGCTAAATTCAAAAGCAAATCGTAGGAAAGGGATTATCTTGCACATTCCCTACAGAAATACACCGTAACTATATATCCAGAAGAAAAGGATGGTATTGCACTGGGGACAGGACAGAGAGAAGAACGGGGACATATTTTGTTCCTGTAAAACCTGCAATGTTTTCACTGCCAATTACAGTGACAGAACACTGGAAAAGGTCTTCCTGTTGGAAAGCACTCCTGCTGATGGCACCTCGGAGCAGCCAGGAGTTCCGCCTCCACTTCTCCCTGAGGGAAACAGTCTGATGATGCCTGAGGCCTGGAAATTTCTTCATTCCTAGAGATATTCCTAGACAGCTCAAAGTTCATTTTTTCTTCCTAGGTTCAGCTTCCTTAACTCTTACAAGAGAGCCCTTCTGTGTCCCCCCTTCATACAATGCATTAATAATCCCCTTAAATCTTACTATTATTATCAAACCTAAGTCTGGTTTTCATGGCACACGTGACCCTTTCAGCAAAGGAATTCCTAAAGCACTTTAATTACAAAGGCAATTGCCTACCTGAAATTTCTCTTTGTTATTTCTTCTACCTCGTTTTACTTTTTTATTGTTCTCTTCGTTATTTTGCCAGCCTGTAGTTTTTGCAGATTCCTCCTATAACATCTCCAATTTTTGCAAAGTGCTCTAACATAAATATGAACATTAGAGCTGGATCACACTACGGATCTGACCAGTGCTAAATATATCATCCTTCCCTACCCCAACACACATTTCCTTTCCAACTTTTTTGTTGAAAGTAACTAATTATTCACTTAAAATTATGTACTATATTTAAAGATTGATTTGGCTATTGGTTGAAACAGGCAAGCCTCAAAAAAAATTTAAATGTGTATTTTAAAAATGCCAAATAAAAGACAATCTAAAGACAACTACCCTGACAACAGAAGGTAATTTTCATGTTTTAGTTAATACAGCATCTGACATTTATTAATTTGACTTGAAGGTATCTCAGATATATCCAGCTGGCCATAGATTTAACATGAAGACTCAGGGCAACTGCTGTGACACTTTATTTTCCTCTCGATGACAGCATGCAAAGCCTTAATCATAGCAGCTTTGTCCTTAAAACACAAACTGTAACAGCAATGTATGGAAAAAATCATTAATCTCCCATACAGACAACATGCCCTGTCATAAACAGACGCACAAATTAAACACTGACTTGGCAGCTGTGAGAAATAACAATCACAATTTACTTACACATGGACTATAAATTTATTAAGGGAACTTTTGGTTCAAAAAGGGGCAGAATTTTTAATTCTCCTTCCCTTTGAAAAAGAACTTATTTCAAAATGTTTTCAATCTGAATGTGCATTGCCAACTAATACTGCAGAAACCGCAGTATAAGACATCACGCACTTCACAGTTCAATTAATCAACACATTTACGTCAAATAATTAAGCAGCAGAAATGGCACTCATTAATAGTATGGACACAAAGCACTTTTAACAAATTCTTTGCTTTTCATGGATGAAAGAAACACCATACTACATGATGAGATGTATAAAAACTAAAATGAGAATTTGTTTCTTTAATTATTCTTGTCTCATTAGAACGTAACTAAAAAAAATATTAAAACCAGGTCAAGTCAACACACACAAAAGTTCACTTAGCAAAACTCACAAAAGTACCTACAATTCTGCTGACTATAAAGAAAAAAAGCAACAAAACTTACTGTAGAGGACACATGTAAGCAAACTCGCTCATTTAACCCTCTAACCCTGCTAAAAAGCAGGAACTGCTGACCCAGAAGGAAGTTTGGCAGCTCTGAACTTGAGTGTTGACTTTGCTCCTGCAGTATTTCTGTAGCTTGTTTTTAATTAGACAACTGCTAATTAAAAAAAATCAAAAAGCCAAAATTCCACCACGTTCTTTCACATCAGCATTCCCACAGGACACCCAGCACTTCTCAGAACTTGTAAATTTTGCACAAAAGCCTCTGCCATTTGAACTACCCATTTCCTCATTTATGACCGCCTGTTCCAGCGACACACCTGTCCGGAAAGTTCAGGGCTAATTACTGTTTTCAAGGAATAAATCCCCTCAGAAGTTTTAGATTCCATTCCCAGCACCTAGTGGAGAAGATATCCTCTCTGTGGGGAAGGTGCCTCAGATCCTTCCCAGCTCCTCCATGACTGACACCATTCAACCCAGGCCCTGTTTGCTCTCCATTTCCTAACTCCTCCCTCCAGACCTATTCCTGGGTAATCCCAAGCCTTAATCCCTCTGGTCCTCAAGCCAAGGCCAAAACAGTCTGAAATTTCTAATGTCTAAATCCACAGCCAACTGTGGGGTCCCACACGCACGGAAGATTTTAACAACTCAGTTGTGTTGTACCACAAGGAGAGAGGGGAGGATTGATCTACTCAGCCCATCCCCATGATCCATCTCCCATGAATTCCCCATTCCCGAGTGCCAGACACACCATGCACAGAACAGAAATGCAAAGGCAAGGCAGGGTGTGTTGTACAAAATGAGATATCCTGGGGCACATAATGGGATAACATCTATTACCATAAATTATGAAGTGATTTACGCATAAATGAGGGTTGTCATGAAATTTAATTTTAATGGTTTGGTAATCAAGTAAGAAACAGAATAATTACTGTATCTGTGGTTTTCAATAACTTCAAATCACTGCTAGTGGCAACACTTTTTTGTTCCCATGCAAAATACAATTCCCCTCCAAGAGCTGTCTCCTATATTTTTCCATGTCAGAACAACCTGTTGATTACCACATCACTGGGATAAACAAGCTCAGATTTACCTCTGATTACATTCAAAATATTTCTATCTCATCATAAAACTCCTTCAGCAGTGCAGCTGAATATTCCAAGAGAGCTTTGCAGACAGGAGGCTCAGCTAGTCTAGAAAAGGCTCTGAAGGCTAAACTTTCCAAGAGCACACGAGGGAATCTGCTTCCCTCATCATCACACGTCGCATGTTCAACTGGACAGATTAGTAAAACATGTTGACACCCCAGTGTGGTGTAACAAACATATTTTAAGTTAACTGAAGACCTTGCCAATACCTCAGCATCACTCACTGCCCCCAGAACTTCCGTAGAGCAACTTGTCTGACAGATTTTTGTCAGGATACCAGTTCTCCAGTGTATTTCCCTGTGGATAGTAAAAAAAACTCCTGCAGATGTAAAGCAGCAAAAAATAATTCAATTTTGAATCTAGTTTTGTAATGAACCCTAAGTTTATTTTCAGGAGTTCAACAAACGACCCTCCAAAACTCTTTCTCCTCTTTTTTCTTCAATATATGACCTCACAGACGAAGGAGGACAAATTTCCAGTCTTCTCCCTCTCTCCTTAACCAAAGCTTTGGTTCTCTCCCCTCCCCACCACAAACTTGTGAGAACAAAAGGCCTCGAAGTAGAGCATGTTACTAATTGTCCCACAATGGGATACAAAGGAACACTTCATTTCATGTGGAAAACAGGGAGGGGAATATGAAGATCTCTAATTAACATCTTGGGATACAGAGAAAGGCTGATCCTTTCATTTGTGTGTCTGCAGAACACGCAATGATAAAAGACAGAAAAATGAGTGAACAAAATAATCACTGAGCCCAAATTATCATTTCTTACTATAAAATGACAGGGAGCAAAATGTGTTTCTCTATCCTAAAATAGAGGGAAAAGAGCGTCTCTTCTCAGAAACACTGCTTATATATATCTCTCCAAGAACAGTTACAATGCACACAGTAAATAATCCCAATTACTGGCTTAAAAAATACAGCAAACTGTAAGCTTAAGCTTTTCAGAAAGCTAAAATGATAATTTTCACCAGTCAGTAGAGTAATCTTACTGCAGAAAAAGCCATCTATTTTCCAAATGGTCTTTTAATGTCCTAAAGGATGTCACTTTTCCTTACTAGTATAATACCATTTTTTTCCTGCTGTAGGCAGCTGTTACTGCCCTGCCTCTAAGTTGGTTGAAGCAAACTCCACTTCGGACCTTAAAAGATCACATAGTATTCTACATATTTTACCCATTTTACTTAAACACAAATAAGACAGAGAACAGGAAGGGGTTGGAATGCACCAAGTAATACGGAGTCTACAAGATGGATCCCAGGGAGTGCCCTGCATGGACTTTCTAAGCATCCAAAGTGGGAAGCAAAGAGGGGAAAGGGAGCAGGATGCACCATTATTTATCCTTCTTTGGAGGTCTGTGGGCAGAGAATAGGAAAACACTTTCCAGCAATAACAACAGGAACGAAGAAAACAATTCCCTGCTCCCTACACTTTGTCAGAAGGGGAGATGTCACAATGGTGGTGATGAACGGGGGAAGAGTAAATTACAAAAAGAAGTGAAAGCGGCCAAAGCTGGCAAAAAAAGTTATAATTTAAATAGAGGTGGGATGAGGAAAACATTAAAAATGAGGACAGAATCCAAAAGGTTCAGGGAAGGGTGGGGGGAGGGGGAAATGAAGTTGGAAAGCCTCTCTTTAAATTTTATTCAGATATTAACAGAAATCGATGTCCAAAGAAAAAAAAATTATAAAAGGCGAACGTAAGAGTGGGACATGATGAAAAATATTGTATATTTGCATTTAAAACCTTGGTTCAAATGCAAATTCCTGACAATGATTTTCCTATGTTAAAAAACAAAGTCTTGAACCATTGCTTAAAAAGTGGTGAAAAGGGGAAAGGTTTCTCTTTTTTTCCTCCTTTTTTTTTTTTTTTTAGAAAATTACTTTTCTATGAGGTGGAAGCTCATTTTAAGGCCCAGTGTATGTTACATCTGCTTTTCTGTAGCAGATCCACCCGAATAAAAACTAAAACTCTGAGCAACATGAGAGCTATGGACATACTGCTACAACTAAAAGCAATTATTATTCAAGAAACAGATAATAAATGGATTTAGAATTAACAGAAATCTCAGAGCAATTTCTAACCAACAGGAAAAAAAATACTTTGCAATAAGAATAAAAACCCATCTTTAAAAAGTTTAAATACTTGCAACAAATCTGCCTTAATAAATTACTGTTTCAAGAGACTTATTGAAAGGGTTTGCATCTTTTACTATTCAACGATTTAAGGATATTTAAGCTCAAATTATTAAGTCCATAGGAAAATAAAAGTGATTCAATCCAGGGGATGCAAAGGAATTTCACAACCTTGTTTTTAACTTTATTTCTATTTGTTACACGTTTTTCCAAAAACTGAGAATGAAAAATTTCAAGGGGTTGACCAACTACAACAATAATGGGAGAAAGCAAGAGGCATAAAAACAAAACGACAAAACAATACAGACAAGAGCCAGAACATTTTGGTGATTAGACTGCTTTTTAGAAAAGAAAAAAAAAAAAATTATTTCCAAATAAAAGTAACAAGCACTGTATGTTACCGATACTTTTGTCCATTCCTTGGTAAAGTAAAATTGAGAAAATTCAACCTGGGTTTGAGTCGATGTACTTCCTCTCTGCTGAGCTTTGGGAGTCACCAAGGCAAAAATCGTTCCCAATTTACTGCTATTGTTACCCATCCTATAGTTGTTTTTGGCAACTGCATTCCTTGCAATTGATGTGGTTTTACTTTGAATTCAATGTTCACACTGAGGTTTGAAGACATGAAAGTATCTCCCTTTAACGAAGTTTATCAGTGACACGACTTCAGAGTGCAGCACAACTCTCGCAAAGAAGGCAACGGTGCAGGGAGCCCAGGACCAAGAATAAATACTCCCTTTTTCACATTTTCATCTTTTTTAAGATGAAAATGGTGTCTAGATGTAATGTTCACCTGAAGAAGATAAACCAAGCAAAGACAGAGGCAGCAGCAGGAATCCTGGGCAGATACATTATGGAAAATAATGGTTGTAGTTAGCTGCAAAATGAGCTTTACATCACTGTAGTGGGGTTCTAAGAATCAATACTCACAACAGCCTGCTTAATCTGAAATAACTTTTCCCACAGAGATTGGGATTGCTTTTTCTTCAATTCTATTTTTCTTTCCTGCAGTTTTCTTTGCAGGAAAAGCGATGAAAGGGCTGGGGAACCACAGAAAGAAAATTTAAAACTGGAAAAGGATAACGAACTAGTGAGATCAGGTTTTAATATCAGAACTACACTGAGAGCCCAGGAAAATTATATTAAAACATTCTACAAAAGGAAGTTCAATGAGCTGTACACTCAGTGCCAACTAGTTCATACTTTGTTATTTTCAGTACTAGCAGATTCATAGCCAAAATAAATTCACTTGAGATATTGGCAAAACTTAGTGATCCACCTTAAAGAAAGCAAAACTCGTGTTCTTTGACACGTGTGAAATGTTTAAAAAGAAAAAAACAGGCCCCAAATGTCATCAGTGGTGTATAAACAAGCAACAGGGTTAAACCCAGGGCCCTTTTAATGCTGAGAACACTCACCGCTGACACTCCCCAGCGTGCAGGATTAAATCTTCATTATTCTTAGCACTGATGGTCAGCTCATGCTCTGTGGAATTGAAGACATCAAGGAGTAGATGGCACTGCCTGGTGCTGTTCAGATCGGGGGAGAAAGAACAGCACAAATTCAATAACACAGCACTGAGTTATTACATGTCTATCAGAATTCATATTTATAAACAAATATAAATATAGATTTTTTAAAAAATACACACATTTCCATACAGGTTTTATATCCTACTCTGATTTTAAGAGTATCTTACTGTTTTATTAAAAAAATTCTTTTTTTAATAATTGGATTTTTTTTTTTTTTACCAAAACTAAACAGAAAGGTATATCCTAAAGAGAAGTTCCATGACAATTATGACCTGCACAATATCAAGCCCCACAGCATTGATCACCTGTATATATATATATATATATTTGCTTATTCTGGAGCATTCAGATTCACTTCTGCGGAAAAAAGTCACAGAATGTTTCAGTTCTTTGAGCATTCACATAAGAAAAGTCTTATTATCTCAAATTACCTTGGCATCACCTCTTTGAGAAACAAATTTATGAGCAAAAATTTAAACTGCAAGGTGCAATTCCATTTCCTGCAATCACTGGCTTGTCCACAGACCAAAGCAAGCAGCACTTAGAGCATTTAACCACCAGAACAAGCACTCTGACAGAGGGAAGCCAACTCTCTCCCCTCTGTAAGACAGGCAAACACAGGCACCTCTCACAGAAAACCTTTTATTTGTCAGCTACTATCCTTCAAATCCAAATTTCCCCACAAGCATTTGGTATAAATATACCAACTTCATTTCTGGTAACCTTAGAAAATAATACTAACAAAGTTACAGAGTGGAAACTTTACTGCAAAGGTTTATTCTAATAAACATTTTAATTCCAAGTAATATCATCTATAATAAATAATGTTCTTATTAATTGAATGAATTAATTATCATTAATAATGTGCTCATTTATTTGATGATTAATAAAATTAAATTGCATTTTAATAGTATTTAATTAATATTTTATTCTAACTAATATCCTAAACAAATTATTTTAATTTATAACTTTTTCCTCCTTGTGAAACTAAGCAGAAAGGGCAGCATTGAGTGATTCGAATACAATACACATGGAAAACAATCAGAACATTATCAGAACCAGACACCAAAATGCCAAATGCAATCACACAGTTTCAATTATGCCTTACCAGTCTACTCTGAAATTCAAAGCTTCCTAAGAAGCTACTTAACAACACAGAAATATCCCCAAAAGGGACAAAAGAGGAGTATGATGGTGAGGTGAGAGTTGTCAGAGCCATCCTTCAAACAATCTGATGTTCGAGCTCCAGTTGTCTGTCTGGGGCAACCAAGAGAATTTATCGCATTGCACAATAATTTACAGCTGGACTGAAATGTCCATTCCGAAGGCAATAAAACTCAGGAGGTCCAGGAGTTTAAGGACTGTTCTTCCACTTTGGAAAGAGGTTCTCTGGTTCATAACACGACTCTCTTCCGAAAATCAAGAGATACCCTTTTCAGAGCTCATACGGGAGGGAATGCGTTGCCAACCCTTGAGACGGGAACACTCCCAGGACAAGCACAGGGGGTTGAGGTTCAGGTCACAAAAACGATAGTAACTACATGACAAGCAAGCACTGCTGAGGGACAGTTCCATGTCTTTTAGCAAAAATAAGAAGCAAAAGTGGGTGGAGGCTTTTTTAATACATATTTTAAGAGTTTTCACACTCTTTGTGTAAAGCCCCAACGACCATTGAACACAGAGAATGCAGGAAGGTGGCTGAGTGCCTGAAGCAAACATGTCAGAACTCAAGAACTTAGAACAAATAAGGAGTCATGGCTCTTGTCAGAAACTCCCTCCCTTAACACCTCACAAGGAAGAAATAACTGGGAGGGCAGGACTCGAGTCAGCAGCAATCCCGTTAGTAGAAAGGAAGGAAAAAGCAAGGGGGAATAAAGCTTTTATCGGCTTCTATCTCATCAGCGGGAGGGTGGGACAAGACCTGCAAAGTCAGAGACAACCTCTGCCCCTCCAGTAGACACAAGGTGATGATCTGAAAGAGAATTCTAGTGTAGATCATGTTTACAAAATTAAATATGGAGAGAATTTGTTATTTATGCCACAGCAAACCCAAACAACTGTCTGAAAAAAAAAAAACATTCAAGACTCATGCAATATCTCTTGGCAGCAGAACCAAAGTTTTGCCAATAAAACAATTCATGCCACAAAGGACCTACAGAAGCTGCCCTTCAGGACTAAACACTGACACTAACATTAAAAATTCCCAAATATGAACTCTTGAAAATTATTCATCATTATGACATTTATTTCCTCCTCGTCAAACACTACACAAAATAGACATGTTGGAGAAATAATTCTTTCCTTGTCAATTTAAAGTTAATTCTCCAGGGAAATCTTTCAGTAAAAAAGTAAAAAATTGAAGTTACAGAATTATTACAGTACCTTGAAAACTTGGCAGCATAAGATATTAGTCTAAAAAGATTGAAGGTAACATTAAGACTGTAAAAAAAGCAGCATTAGGTCTTCAGAGTAAATACAGGACAGTATCAAAGAGACTATTAGAACAATGAAAAATAAACATAATTAAAGGTTACAAACATATTTCAATTAAAACAGCAAGCTTCAAATACTGGAAACTGCATTCAAGTAAGGACAAGACGAAAGCATAAACTCTGGAAAATTAGAGGTAACATCAAACTAAAGTTAAAAGGAAAAAAAAGAAACTCTCGAGTCGTTAAAGAGCAATTTGCTGAAGATCTGAAAACCTGCATTTTTAATTTTTTTTTAACACGCTACAATCAGTAGGACTGTGTAGAACTGATGCTGAGTTAGGAAAGTTCCAGGAAAACCAAGAATTAACAAGAAAGCCAAATAATTCATATCAATTTTCCCTATAGGGGAACATACAGAAGGCCATTTGTTCCTTTGTGAGACAGGAATTAAAGAACCCACCTCAGTGTCAGTAAATGAGATTTGAGAGGCAGATCACATTCATGCAAGTGTGATAAAGGAACTCCAAGGAGATTTTGCTGAACTACTACATTTAAGTCCAGCCATCAATCTGTTGCTTAAAACAGGCTCTTTACCAGAGAATTTCCAACATCCCATTGTTTTAAGGATTTTAAGGCAATTGAGTAAATCTTAAACCATTAGTGCTGACATCCACACTACAGAAGTTACATTCTTATTCAAAGTGTGTGAGCTTAAAAAACCCAAACCTTAAAACACTCAAAATAATAAATGGATTTAAAGTTGATTAAATTATATACCATAATGGCCTACCGACCTTTTTGGCTGAGAAATACCAGGTATAAGCCACAGATTTCTGGAACTGGGAAAGACTAGTCCACATACACACAATTTCTCCTCCCTTTTCCAAACTATCCACCACCATATACTAGGTCACACTAAATATTTAGTTGGTTGGGGAGGGCAGATTTTGAGTCCTCTAAGTCTAGTTAAGCAGATGTTAGTTACCATTCACCCCAGGGAAGGCAGAGAACTGCATCTTCAACATTTCACAAAATATGAAGGGTCACCAGTGGCTTCCCAGTTTCTTGTAAAGGTTTGGGGTTATTTTAGCTCCTTTTTAAAGTTTGGGCTGAACACATCTCAAATAAATCTATGTTTGGGTGGGTTGGTTTTGTGGTTTATCATGCTATCATACACACATGAACACACACAATATTAAACCATCATCTGGCTTTATTCCATAAACTTATGGGCTCAGAAGCATATCAGAGAAAAATACGAATTTGTACAGTTTCCTATTTCTGCAAAACCCAAATAATCCACTCTTCATGGACTAGCCTGGAAGATGCAGGACAAAAATACACCATGGCACCACAAAAACCTCATCTCCCATAAATCCACCTTCCCATCACCTCATCATATACACCCCAAACTTTCTCACCCACCCAGTTAAAGTGATCATATAAGTTATATTTTATATTTCCCTATGAAATGAAATATAAAACTATACAGAAAAAGAAAGCAGACACCAAAAACACAACATCTGTCCTTTCTGAACAGAATGGTATACAAATTATTGCATTTTGTTAAAAGTCCAAATTAAATGAAAATGAATTAAAGCATCAGTCGAAGTATATAGACAGTAGGATAAAGAACAAAAGTTCTTGGAAGGGTTTTACTCTTCCTTCCATCTACCATGTCAACTGCTAATGAAAAGGAAATAAGGCTGGATCAAACAGAGCCTAAAGGGAAGAATACTAAAAAATCACAGCATCCAAACATTTTCCATTTCTACCTTCCTTAGATCTTCCTTATTAGTTCATGATGTTTGCTTTTGAGAAATCTTTCATAAATTTCATGTTCAAGATTTTCTTTCACAAATGGCAAAACTCTATACAGCAGAAGGTTGTACAGGAAAAAACTACAAGTAACATTTTCACTTGATTGATTTATCATTTGAACATCCCAGAATAACATGCAAATTTAAGCCAATACTGATATCAAACAATAATATTTAAGAAATCTTATTGTTTTTATTGATGATTGAGTTAACTTTAATATCTATTGTATAAATGAATTTCTGCCTACTGCAGAATTCAGGATATAATGCAAACAGAAGTCAGCAACACACTGCATTGTGCTGTGTTTTTAAAATCTTACAATGCCACTTATGGTTCCAAAAATAGTCACAAAACTGGGACCATGGGAACTTCAGGTAATCAACAGTTACCCTGTGATCTAGAAATTTCTTTCAGGGGTATCGAGATTACTCGAAGTGACAGCAGAGGATATTCTTCAGTAACATTTAACAGCACAAAACCCCAGTGCAGCTGCCGTGCTGCAAGGAGGGTTCACTGCAGTGAACAATCTCACTGCAGGTCTGTCTCCAGCTTAGTTTTGAAGGCACTTTAAACAAGAAGTCCTTGGGGGGGTTGGCAAGTTTTCTGCATCCTGACTCCTCTCATTTCCCTATCACCTGAAATCATGGAGTATTTTCACATTCACACTTTTTTTTTTTTTTTT
>VXAY01003566.1:637214-786672 GCA_013399855.1 Oxyruncus cristatus | reverse complement strand
TTTTTTTTTTTGCTTCTCTTCTATTCTCTCTGAACAGCTGTCCCTTCTCAGAACAGCCAACAGGAAGGGAAGAACAGCTTTAGCACTGATGGCAGGTAGTGCTGTGCCTGTGACAACCCTGTTCTCCAAAATCCACTGACAAACACAAAGAGCAACACAGCAGAACAACAATCCAGAGCATCTTTGTTGGTGCTCTTGCGTCTTCAATAGGGTCTCTCTAACTTAATTTTCATTAAACTATCTAAAAATGAAGTTTTCAAGACTAACTTTAGCTGATAAAGTCAAATTATCCATCTTACTGGCAAAAGGTCTTTTCACATATTCCAAGAAGTGTCCTCATCTGACTTCTCCCAGTTGCAAACCTTTTCAATTATGCTAAATATTCCCGGCACATCTATAAATATTTGCAGATTTATGTTCTCACATCTTCATGTGCCAAACCATACATATTTAACATTTTGATCTCAAAAATCAATTCTCTCAATCTCTAAGCTACTTTTTGCCGCCCTTCCATGAACCCACTGCAATGTTACACCATCAGCAGAGGTTAAGGTTACCAGGATGATTTAACTATTGGGTGTAACCTTCCATGTGTAAGGAGTTACCACCCAGTACAATCTGTACTGAACTCAATAATGTGTGTATAAATAAGGAATATATTTTAGAATGACATCCAGTCCTGAGAACATTGAAGTATATTTATTAAATCCATTGTTTGACAGATTTTTCTAATGATTTATCAGTATAATTGCCCAAAACGAGAGATTATTTGTTTTATTGAGCTGAATTTCCCCAGTTCCCCTTATTTTCATTCCCCATTATTTTTCATTAACAAAACAGTGAATTTAATACTAATTATTTTATCCATGTAGCAATATCTGATCACTTTAAACAGGTCATATCTTAGTCTTCCTCCACATTAAACAGCATTCACTCTTAAAGCACTCAAACAAAAGAGCTTTTTCTCCACGCTTCAAAGCTCTGTGACATTTGAACACAGAAATACTGAGAAATGCTGAAGCAAATGTGAACATTTAATTTAAAAATCTGGCTCTATAAAACCAAGAAGGATTTCAGAAAATGCTACAGAACTTTTTAGCACGTAATGAAAAGGTCGGTTAGAGCCCAGGCAAAGAAACATCCTGTTTACTCTTTCCCTTGTATGATTTGTAAATATATAAAGAACAGGATTTCTGACCCAACCTGACCTGCTGAAGAGGACATGTTGCAATTTATTGCAATGAAAAGATGGGAAACCTTGGACAATGGAATGGAGAATCTGAAAATTATGTCTGACATCATTAAGCCCCAAAGTTCTACCCACCAAACCGACGATCCCCTGAAAACCCTCACCATAGGCAAGACTGTTCTTTCTCCAAACCTTCGGAGAAACCATGTTGTAAAATCTGGATTCTAACTTCAAATCCAAAACAATGCAAAGCCTTAGACCGCTGCAGACTCTGTTTTGAACTGATGCCTTCTCAACAAAACCAAAACATTTCATTTAATGATACACACTAATGGTACAAAGGAAAATTAACCTGAACGTACATTTAGATGAAGTGACTCTTTGAATTTAACTGTGTCAGACATGCTACAATTGCTTTTATTATTTATTTTTCTGACTGAGATACAAGAACAGAGTCTAAATCTCAGCCCTTCCCAGAAGAGATCTGCAGCCGATGTCTCATCAGCTGTATGCGGGTTTTAAGACAGGAAGGAAAGTCTTCTCCCTCCAAAAAAAAATTAAAAATTACCTTGTTCATCATCTTGAACTTGTAGATTTTAGAGGTGAGAAGATTCCATATCTGGCTTCCCAACTTTGCTCAAAGTGAAGGCAGCATTCCTATTGCACTGAGGATTGACTCACAAATTCAGACTATCTCACCACCATTGTAATAAGCAAGACCAGACTCTTCTGACCTTTGTAGACTCTTATTAAAGACACTTTTGTGCTGATGGGATAATGGTCAGGGGCACAAGGAGACCAGCAGGCCCCTCAGTGTGCAGAGCACACCTTACTTGAATTCCTACCAGACGTGCAGTATTTTTCCTGGCATTTTTCCATGCTCTCTGATAAAGGCAATAAGGAAGGACATTGAGTGCCCACCAAAACAGGCAGATAATGCCTTTGAGAGAAACAACAGGTATGTTTTTGGTATCACATGGAACTGTCAACACAACCATCTGCATCACTCCTCCACTGGCAGTCTGGGATCATCAGATCTGTTGGTAACTGCACTGTTTTGAGGCCTGGAATCACACCAGTAGGTTTGGGGCTAAATCAATTAACATGGCATGGCCAATTACAGGAGACAATTAATACAATTTTACCCCATAGATTTATCTCTGATTTACGGCAAACAAAGGCTTGAAGAAGTAGATCCCTGAAGCCCTTCAAGATTTCACTGAGCTGTAGGATACAACTTTCAATATTAACTCATTATCTTTTATACTCTATTTAAGGGCTGCCTCAAACACTCCCGTTCGTGATGATGCCTTGTGGGACAATCACCCCTGCAAGCAGGAAAGAGCAGAACCAAGGAATATGAGTTCCATGGTCAAAGGGACACCATTTCCCGGCACGAGGCTGTTCTGCCAGTCCGTTTGGATGGAGGCAGCTGAGTGAGCACAGGTTGATACACTCAAGCAGCTAAATAAAAAAACACCAATTAAGTTTGGAAGGCTTTTACATAAACCATAATCTTCATGCTACAATGGGGGGAAAAGTGTTTCCATTAACATTTTTCCTGGGTTGTTTTTTTTTTTTCAGTAAAGGCCTAAGGGAGGAATCAATGCTGAAAGTTTTTTTAGTTTGCTTTGACTTTTTAAGCCCAGGAGCTAGAAAGCAAGCGTTTCTTATTTCTGTGGAGCTAAAAATGTAAAATAAAAATGGCAAAAATGAAAAACAAAGGGACAAAATTTAATGCAGATAATGAAAGCAATGACAACTTTCATTCTGAAATGACAGCTGAGGAGGTAAATTATAAAATACAATTTCTTGTACTGACTAAACAAACATAGCCCAGTGCCTCAGACAGAATTTAAGCAACCAGGTATCAGCCGTAAATCAAAAGGCAATCAGATTCGAGTTTTTAACAGAGCAAATAAAAAATTTTACTTGTAATTTGCTGTCATTGAGTCAGATATTGGCAGAGATGATAAACAGTCAGGAACCAAACTTTGTTTCATTTAATGATAACAGTTATCCTTAGCAGATGGGGAGATTACATATTTCTGCTATTTTTCTCTCTAAACTGTAATACTGAATGCCACATGACTTCTTCTGATGGAGAATCCACGCAGAGGGATGCACAAGACTAAAGGAATGGTGTTACAGATCACTAAATACAATAACATGGAACAAGAAGCAAGAGATAAGAAGAACTTAACACCAAAATATATTCACGACTTAGCAGACAATATACATCTAATGTAATAAAAAAAATAAAAATCAATAGCCTTTTGACAGGTCTGGCAAGAAAACATTTCTGAAAGAAGTGTAAATATTGCAGTATCTTTCTCCAACTCAGTAAAGCTTTTAGGCAGCCTTAAAAGCAGTCACATTTTTAACTACATCTCCAATCAGCAAATCACTGACAGTTCCCACTGCCTTTAATGCTGATCAGTGTGATGAACAGGCAAAGAATGAAGCGAACACACACAATATGAGCTGAAGCACTTGGTTGAATTGGAGCCACTATATATAGCACCAGCTGCCACAGGACGTGTGAAGCTGCTCCCTGCTGAACACAGAAACTCTCCCTTTGAATTAGCACCTCCACCTATTTTTAAAGATCTCAGGATTAAATACTGTCCTCACATTGTAAATTCCCGAGAACAGATTGACAAGGCAGGGATAGGATTTGTCCTACACAAAGCACAGCTGGGGAAGCCAAGCACAAAAGGGCGACTTCCCAACAAGAGAGAGTCAAATAAAGGATAATATTGGATTTGAAACTTCTGTGGAAGGTTTGCAGTTTCACACCCAAGGTAACCTGTGACTATATGGAAGTAATTGCAGTGAACCAAAGAGCAGTTGCACTGTCCATTAAAAATACACATAATGAGAGTATAAAGGACTTTTTTTGACACTGAATGGAGGGGACTGTGCATTCAAATAATAAATGGAAACTGATTATTTTAACCTGTGTGATGACTCTTCTTCAAAACTGTTGAAAACAGATGCTGTGCTACTTCCAGGTTGTTAAAGAAAGATCACTTACTGAACCTTGACAACCTTACAAAGGCCTAAGAATGTGCCATTGCAGGGATGAAACTCTGAACATCATTAATAGGGGTCCCAGAATTTTGCAAACAGTTGTTCCAGACACCATGTTCTGACTTTGAAAGAAGCATTAAATTTGCTTTACTAGAGTAGTTCCCAAAAGAATAAAACCAAGTTTCTTATGTTACACTTTCAGAAGCAGCAAAATGCTGGACAAACTTTCTTACCAATAAGCGATATAGTTTTAAGTGTTTTTTATAAGAAATAGAGACAATCTAGTCATTAAAATAAAATCTTCTTTGTCTCATTTCAAAACATTTTTTACAAAACTATTTCAGTGTTTCATCATCTTTGCCTAACCTTAAATTCCCTTGCTGTTTGCAAAGGGCATTATTTGCTGTATATCTGCTGTGAAAAACAGAATCCAACCCCTCTTGGCAGTGCCAGGATTAAAAATTCCATTCCCTTGTCAGTCATCTTTCCTTCAGCAAGACCAAGAGTTTCTTCCAACATATGCTTTAGCATAAGTCACATTTTACCACTCTTCTTGCTCCAGACTTTCTCCAACTTGTCCACTTTTCTTCATGTTCAAGCCCCAAACTTTCCTTGAGGCTTTACTTCTGCTCACAGGAACAAAGGAAACACTTCATGTTTTGCTGGCTCTGTAGCTGTCCATACATCCTTGGACATTTCTGCCATGGTATGATACTGGTGACTCACTTCTTTCCTTTGAAAATTTAATATTCTCCCTGACATTCCCTTCTTGCCTATTTTTGGATTCCTGAAGTCTGTCATGAAAAGCTTCTAGGCCCAGTAGGAATCTCTTGGATCAATTTAGTTCTCTCTCAACCATCATTATTAGTGTTGCAGTACATAATTGCACTGAAACGACCTCAGGATTTAAATAAAACAAAATTCTTGCTCCCACTATGCACAGAAGTTGGGGGTTTTTTTAATAATAATGCTGCTAATTATTAAAACTGACTGCACTCAGTGGCCAATGCATTTTGTGATCATGGCATTTGACCACCATCATGTGGTTGCCACGATTTTTAAAACTCACTATGATATGTGAAACTACTTTGTGACTTACAAGAGACATCACAATTTACAAGTACCAAGTACCAGAGACCTCACAATTTATTTCTCACATTCAAACACGATCAAACACATGAATTTTGGGTAAGATTCCGCTATACAAACACAAAACTGTAACGCACAACACAGCGCAGCTGCCAAGAAAGAAGTCATCCAATTTTACAATAAACATGAGATATCCTGACCCTGCTAAAATCATGAAAAAATGCTTGAACTTCAGAAGTTGTTGAATGCACATGGATTGCTCTAATCATAGTCTGCAGTTAAAGGAGGCTAAACTCCTAAAGGAGGAATTTTGAAAACTTGTTCAGATAATTCTTTACCTTGAATGTTGCTGATGATACTGAAAGTTTCGAGCGTGGTCTTTAAGTTATAGCCAATATAACAGAGACAATGAGTCAAATATTGAAGAGCCAAGCCCAGGCTTACCTTGTTGCTGGCAGGGTGCTGACACGGGTGAAGAACACTGACGGCTCTACTTCCACGTGAAGGCCCAGTGAGAGGTTCCTGTAATACCCTTCCACATGTCCTGGTCCACCAGAGTATTTAAAGTTCAAAATGGCTTCCAGTGTCTGGAGAAATAAAAGTAAATTATTTGTTAGCCATTTTTCACTACTGTGCATTTCACGAGTTCAATTAAATTAGACCACAGAAGTGATTTGCAAATTTGCTTTCCCAACCCATCCGTTCTATTATCTCTGGAAAAAAACCTCAATCTAACAAATAACTGCAGCTTAGGCAAACAGTTGCTTTTTTTTGCCTAATCCTTTTAAAAACTAAAGAGTACAGCACCAAGTCAGCTGGAGTTCCCTTTATATAATTCCTCTCCATACCATATCTAACATCGAAAAAACTATTCTTGCTCTGAAGAGTTTAGGGTTTATTAAATGCTACGCTCCTTCATACCCTAGAAGAATATTCACCACTTCATTACCTGCATAATCAAATGGAAAAGCTTCGAAGTTTTTGGCCAGGTAAAGATTATACAAAGCTAAAATCATCTGGTCTCTCAACAAGTCCCTGCAAACATACGCTCATCACCATTAACCAACAGATTAGAACAGCACTGCTGTTCAGATCTCGTGCACACACCTTGCCTTCCTTTGTGTTCATTGGAAGTGGCGTGGATGGATTGTAAATACTAAAAGTGAAAACACTTCTCTAGCACTCATTACTCTCAGCAGCACTGAGCCTTTACTTCTGTGAGGAAATTTGGGAGTTTCTGTCTTTTTTCCTTGAAGAACAGCTTGCAGAAAGCTTCCGATACCAGTCCCCATGTTATCATGAGTGTTCAAGATCGGAACAAACCTCTGACCCATCCAAAGAGGTTATGCACCACCTCTTCATTATGTTCCTGAAATACAATTTGCTGGATGCAAGTGAGGATTTGGGAAGTCTCACTGGATTATTTTTTTTCTCAGTTTTCATTCCGGTCCTTGGGCAGCTGCTGCTGCCACATCTCAGAGCAAGGACAGAGGTAGTGCCAGCCCTCCACCCTAACATGGACACAACATATTATGCTGAAGCCTGTGTCTATAAGGACAGATGTTTCCTTCAAAATATTTATAAACAACACCACTCTCCTCTCTGATTGGTTTTTAGTGCATCTATTTAAAAAAAAGCGGTGGTGGGGAAAAAACAAACCTCACACCAACAACTTATCCAGGAAAGCAACTCTATTTATCAGATGCCATCAATCCTCAGACAAGTAGAAGTACTGTCCCTTTCTACAGAAGATTTACAAAACAATTTATGAAACCTGTTAGTTTTTTTCCATAAGCTCCAAGGGAACAATCTAAGGATTTTCTAACTTACAAAAAAACATTTCTGTTTGATACCCATTCTGTTTCCAAGTCTGGCTGAGGGAAAAGAAACACAGATAGAATCAATTCCTTGAATTACCACAATCCAGTGATTTAAAGAATACCAAATTCAAAAGTTTGACATTTTGCTGCATGTTCTGCTATTTCCAGCCTGCTTTTAAGCGGGCTAACTCCAATTCCTAATTTAGTTTCATTAAAATTCATGAGAGTCACCTTACAATACAAATAAAAACCTTCACTGGGCTCGCCGGACATACTCGTCCAGCGTGTTTATGTCAATTCCTAATTGCAGTTAATGAACTCAAGTTTATGTTATGTCAGGAGAGCTAATCAATATTAAACACAAAAATAAAAAAGCACGTACCCATTCAAAACATACTTCATCCTAATTAACCAGCTGGACCATTTAACACAAATCAGAGCCAGGCTCCATAAGTACAGGGATTTGACACTGCTTACATGGCAATGTGAGAATGGGCTTCAATTCCAATTGGGAAATTGTGAAAGCTCTATGAATGTTCTCCATTATTGCTGTAATACTCACAAATATCCTGCTTGGAAAAGCTACTGCGCTATGGATCCATGGTTCATTCTCCACAGCACCACAGCACAAAGCTTCCTTATTAGGCCCAGAGACACATAATTACAGGTAAACACATCATAAATGTTAGTTTGAGAGGTCACAGATTCAAAACCCCTAACATCCTATACCAAGTGAAAAACCTCCAGAAAAAAAGCCTGAAAAATACAACCATTATGAGCCATTAACGAGCAGGAGGGTTTAAGGGCACCATCATCATCTTGGTCCCTGTTGTAGTGAAGAATTTCTGACAGAAGTCCTGCTGATGATGCTGTGTGTCCCCCACACCCCAAACTAAAGAACAGGAAAAAGAAAACCTAATGGTCTTCTATTAATCTGACAGCAATAGGACATCCCTTCCCACCCAAAATGTAAGATCTAGCTGGGGACATTTAACACTAGCGACACAAGAGATTTTGAGTATCTGTGAGAGCTGCAGAACACCCAAATCCATATTCTTTCCCTGGCCATGATAATTTGCAGCGGTCTACAAACGTACACACAAAGCATCAGGACTGGAGATGGATGTTTTGAGGGAGCATGACTGAAGGAAATAACTTTTTCAGAAGCCTTCAGGTGATTAGAGAGAGGTTTATTGCTTAGGATTTATATAATATGAACAGAATGTTAAAAAAACCCACAACCAAATTCAATCTCCTTTAAAGCCCCCTGCACCTCAAAAAGAACTCCACATACAATATGAAAGATTTTCTATCGATATGATAGGAAAAAAAAAATTCCTACACTTTCATAAACCTCTAAAGCTCCAGTTTAAAGTATTTTACCACTCTCTCCCACAGCACCTGCAGAGAAGAGCGGCCCAAGTGCTACAGCCCCCAATTTAAATATTGTTGTACCCTCACTCCCTGTCAAACCTACCCAAATCACAGTCTGAGCTGCAGATTCTCCTCACCTTTACAAATACCAATGGGATTTATTAGATTTCTCCAAACTGCATCCCTGCAGACTAAAAATGAGATGGTAAGGTGTCACTACGAACATCATTCTGCTTGCGGGTGATCCAGAAAAAAGAAAAGGAAGGAAGAATGAAGCACACTGAACTGTCAGAGCACGCAGGCACGAAAAGAAGTCTATTGATAGCTGAACACATCTGGAATTCAGAAAACCTGTAGAAAGGGGGGAGATCCTTGCTTCTAAGCTGAGGTCCATTCTGGAAAATTAAACAGTAAAAATATGGATACATTATTTACTATATCTATGATGGCTTTGGCTTGACAAATGTTTAACTATTTCACCGATCCTTTCTTCTCTTGATGAAGAAAAGAGCACCAACAAGAAATATTTTACAGATAAACTATAAAAAAATACTGAAAAATTACTAGTTTGGTTTCTCATGCATTTTTCCCTCAGACTGTTTTCTGCATTGAGCTGGTACCAGTTATTTTTTTTTTTCTCTCCAGTTTGTTCATGGAATTCACTTTCCTAATAGAATTAACACAAAATTAGAGAAGAACTGCTGTTTGAGTAACAGGATGCCACTAACAAAAAGCAACCATTGGGCACTAAAGTTTCCCAGCTGACAACTGTCAGTACCCTTCTGCCTGTCCCTCAGGACAGACTCTGAACAGCAAGACCTTTCCAAACGCATTTTTAATTGCCAATTCAATTACAGTCTACAACTGAGATTGTGTGTTTCTACTGAACTACTACTACAGCACCTCCTACCCCGAAGTAAAGAGTAAAATCTAAAGAGAAAGTCCATCTAATTCTGCAGCTTATTGGTACTTGTGCAGAAGCTGGAACGTTACTGACTGAGAACTGATCTCCCCAAAACAGCCAATGACACAGGAAAGAGAGGAATGAATGGGGAAGGGGCAGAGTGAAGGGGATTTCTTGTGCTGGATGGTGCTCAGTCCTTTCTTTATACTTTGTCTCTATTAAGTGGGATTGACTGACTACCAGAGTCAAGGAGCTTTGCCCTGAAAAAACATTCAAAGTTCTACGTAGCAGAACCCACTATTTTAGCTCAAGAAGTTGTCTTAGACCAAGAGTACACTAAGGGAACTATAACTCAAGGATATAAGAATCCACCTGCAGAGATTCAGTCATTAAATCCTCTATGTACATAAAAATAAACATTCTAGAGAAGAACATAAAACATAAAATCAGCTTAATTTTATATTAGCAACTCTCATAATTAGACTTTTTTTAAGAAAACATCCTTCAAGTTATGAAAAGGTTTAAAAGACTCATTTTCTTTTTAGAAACATTTAAAAAACTGTTGCACAGCAACATTAGAAATAATCAACAAAGAAACGACTAACAATGAGAACAATATACACAATGCATGAATCAGTAGTCAAATTTATAGTGATACACTGTAAGTGGGTAAACAATCAATAGATGTTCACATACTTTCCTCCTCTTTATTGCAAAATACTCCTATGCATCTTAATTTTTGGTTTTGTAAACTTTACAAACTTGGAAACAGTTCAGGTCAGAAGCTCCTGGGTTTAATTCTCATATCATCTATTTTGCTTGGTAGATGTGTTTCTTTATTCTTTGTTTCTTTATTCCTAAGCAATTTTACTGGCAATAACTCTGAGTTTATCCCTGTGTGTATCTTGCTACTGGAAGAATGAGAGGATTCTGTTGTTGTGATATTATTTTTTCTTGCAGTGTCCCATCACCACAAGTCCTGCATTCTGTGTTTCAGAGAGCAAGGCAAGATTTTGCCCTCAACTTTTTTTCAAACTGTAATAATTTTTGAAGTATTTATAATCAGTGTTTTCCATAACCAAATTAACAAATCATACTTTGTAAGAAAGGTTCACATACATTACATTGCCTTTTCAGGACCTTTCTCAATTCCTTTAGCATAGTAAAAGTGACACTAAGCAGATCTCAGCATTTAATACAAGATGAAATGTCAATACTTGGCTACAGGCAGTTTGCTCCTGAGAAACTGCAGATGCTGACTTCAGTAACAGCAAACAAATCCCAGACTGTGCCACTGCAGATTCCTCCTTTAGATATAACACTTAAAAACTAAAAACTAAGGGAAAAAATCAGCATGAAGACTAGACTGAAGTTATATGAATTCAGAACATGATCTTTCCATTTTAGTTTCTGAATGGCTTCTAGAACACAATTCTTGCTTGTGAGTATAATTTCTCAAAGGATTAGGGCTTGAAATTTGAAAAATAATTTATTCCAGGTGTGTAATATTCAAATACAACTCCCTTTGGTAAAAAAAATTATATATATATATATATATATCACGTGTATTACTTGCCCAAGAGTAAACATCTTTTATTCCCAAGTCCCATCCTGATCCTGATCTGCTTCTCACCCAAATTCCCACCAGCAGCACCCTCTCCATGCATTCACGAGTGTTCAGCCACTCTTTCTGATTTTAGCCCCTTTTCTCACTTGATGCCTTTTGTTTTCTGGTTTGTTTGTGTGTTGGGTTTTTTTACCATAAACCCCAATTTTGTTAAAATTCTCTCTGGCTCCCTCCTTTCCTCTCCTTCTCTGACCATTCCACTCCCATACTCGACTCTGATGGGCAATAAGTGATATTCATCTGTAATAAAGAAAAATAAAAATGCACCCCTGCATCAGTTCCATCTCACAAAAGGCACCAGAGGTTCTGCCTCTACAAAACTGATTTCTCAATTTCTCCTATTGTGTGGCACACTTAAAATCGTTAAAGAGCTCCAAGTATTGTGTAAATAAATCATGGATCAGGAATTTTGGCTGCCTAACTGTAACCAATTAAATTACCTGGCAGTAACAAGGAGAAAGAGAGTTTCTCAAATTAACCACACTTTTTCCAGCAGCAAAGGAAACCCTGGCAATGCTCAACCTACCAGGGATGGTCCATCAAAAACGTGCATTCCTGGAGCAAACCCAAAAAGGTCTTTTGGAAGCCAAGCCCAGGGGATGTGCTGCTCCAGCAACACGGTTCACACGGAAATACAGTGCATGGAACACAGCTGGATGGGGTTTTTTAAGGGAAAGACCTAAACACGAGTATTGGGATGGAAATGGAGATTCCTACGGAGCTGAAACCGAGGAAGATGGGACTCAAACACATCAAGCTTCCACTCCTTGTAGCAATTTGTGAACGTAAAGTCCATATTTAGAGTTGGTCTCAGGATTTAGTCCTGACATTTGGAAATGCACACACCTCTGCCTGTGCACCCATTTGGCTCCCGGAATTAGCACAGATTAGCACTTTCTTGAGCTTTTCATTAATAATGATATAACAAAAGACAAATATTTGTGATTTTTGCTTCTTTCTCCCATCACTGAGTCTACAGCCCATGAACCCATAGGGTAATCTGAAAAAGAGTAAAGTCTGTGTAAAAATCAGGCTTAAAGGATAAATTTGTGAAAAAAAAATTAGGTTTAGCAGTGTTGGGAGAAGCAAGAGGTGCCTTTATGTCCATGGCCTAAATATCCTCCTGCTCACTTGTTCTCAGGAGGATAAAAAGGAAAACACCACTGAAGAGGAAAAGCAGAGAAACTGCTGAGTAGTTCAAAATTCTGTAATTCTCTTTGGGAGGACAAAAATCTCCAGTCTAACAGAAAAAAAAATCCTCCAACTAAATGTCAGTAGCATCGTGTCTTTATTACTCCCTAAGGAAGGAACAGCATTACTGAAATGTGAACATTCTCACAACATACTCCATGGTTTCTGAGGTACACACAAGTCTGAGCACTGAGTCTTTGGACCAGTGTCTCACTACAAAACTCAGTCCTTAAGGGCTTGGACATTGTTGATATCTTCAAAGCTTCTTCCATGCAGGAATTCACATCGTTCCTTTGCACTCGGACCTTCCTTTACTTGAAATACTGGCATTGAAAGGGCATTTAGGAGGAAAAGTGGAGAATGTCAGTTGTGGTAAGGACAGTATCAAGCCTTTACCTCACAAGGTTTAACTCAAGATCAGTATCATTCCAAAACTGAAAATAAGGACCAATAGTTTTAACTTCTAGCACAATTTTAGGCTGCCCAGGAAAGGTTCACGTTCAGAAATGAAGATTAGAAATGGTTCCACTTCTATTCTTCTACATATCATAATATCATAACAACAGAATCTTCTACATCTACATCATGAACAAACGTAGACAAAGTTTTCTGCCTGTAGAAAACACTACATCACGGTTGATAAAAAAAGGAAATTGTACCATAAACTGAATTTTTACAGGAAAATAATTGGTGGAATGAGTGTGCAGTGATATCATGGAATCACAGATTCATTAAGGTTGGAAAAGATCTCCAAGATCACCAAGTCCAACCACACAACTTCGCAGAAAGGAATCTAATCACTGCACACTCTCTCACTGGAGAATATTAGTCCTTTCACTAACAGCTAACCTGTCTGATTTTCTGATAAACAAAATATCCTTCTAGTTTTCTGTATTTTTAGAAATGATACAACAACTCTCCTTCCCTTTTGTAGTTAAAACATAAATTCTCTGTTTTTAAGAAGAAAATAAACAGCCAAGAAAGAGCAGAAAGCAGAATGCCAACCATGAAGTAAATCTAAACCTATTGGAGTATTTAACCGATCAAGGTAGAATTCCAAATTTTCCCCAAACAGGAAAAAGGGACTCTCCCTGTAGATATTGTTCTTTAGAACACCAAATAGTGCAGTAATTGATAGCAAGAGCCCTGATACATGCATTAGAAAAAGGATATGCATATGTAATGAACTTGTAGTGCATATGTAATCATCCTCCGGGACTGAGCTGCACCACACACTCTCCATGCTAATTTTTCTCCTCTGTATTCCATTAAAAATATACATGGCAACTACAAAAGCCATGATAAAATTCTTACCAACTGATTAAGCAATGAAATAAATTGTGCCTCTGCAGCAAGTCAGACCTTTCTATGTATGAATACAAAGAAAGCCCACATTGTTATTCCTGTTTAGCTTCTTTCTCAGTCTAACCCAAAATTAAGAATAATTTTTAGCACACATGTTAATCAGGTGAATTTACACACCAGCAAAGAAGGTGCCTGTTGTGTTGCTGCTCTGGTGCAGTTGTTACTCAAGCACTCCCACTGCTCACACACTGACTTCCAGCAGCAATTCTTGCAGCACACCAGTGTATATCGAGCTCATCCATCCACATTTCTGTCTAGTTAAACCCTGAACAATGAAAGTGCTGCATCCCCTTGTAAAAATAGCACAATGGCAACAACAAGTAGCTGAAGCTAAATATAGCTCCTGGAGGCATATGCTGGGAATTAAATAGTAGATTTTAGCCCTCCCCAATCCTAAATCAGTAAGCTTCTACAAGGAATCTCTAGTGAATACACACAGGAGCTCAATAAATCCCCCTTAAGCTTACAAGGCATATTCTGAATCTGTGCTGGCTAAAAATAGCCATGTTTATAATGAGAATGGAGATGTGAGCAGAATAATATTAAGTTTAAAGGCAGGCACGATGTAGTCATTCCACATTAAAAAAACAGGGTGAATCAAAGGTCATTCTGACAAACAGATACACAGGCTGACAGATGAAATATAATATACAGCAATCCTGTACTGAAGAGCATTCATCTCTCACTGAACTCTGCACTTCCTAATTGCTATTGCAGCCACACATTCACAAGTGATTTTGTGTGCATTTTTCAGCTGGAAGTTGTTACTTCCAAAAGACAGGAGTATACAGCATTATTCCCCTGGACTGTATTCCCTCCTAGAGTTTAAATCCCCTCTGGAAATATTGAGGAACTATAACACATAATTCTTTTTGTTGTATTAATCACAGAATTCTGCCTTCTTTAATTAAAGGCAAATTGCCTCCAGGCCTCCAAGGTCCTACTGTTGCAGCCAGCTGCCCAAGGGCCTGATGCACGTTTTTAAGAGCCTCAGAGGTTGTACCTCCACCAGCCTGGATCCCAGCATTGCTGACCACGGCTATCACAGCATTTCCTCCTTGGCTGAGACACAGATGAGAGATTAAAAAGCATTTAAACACAAGTAACTCATATGTGGAACGTTCCCATGGAGAGTTTTCTGTCTACTGACACTAAACTGCAGAATCTGTCACAAAACCGTGTGCAGGGGAATTGGGAAGCCCTTCACACTGTTCTAGGAGGACTTGAAGGAATGGAGGGGTAAGTCACCACATGTGGGCCTCGGGACTTTCTGTGATTCTGAAATCAGAAAATCACAGAACGGTTTGGCTTGTAAGTGACCTTCAAGATCATCACGTTCCAACCCCCTGCCATGGGCAGGGACACCTTCCACTAGACCAGGTTGCTCCAAGCCCCATCCAACCTGGCCTCGAACACTTCCAGGGATGGGGCATCTACAGGTTCTCTGGCCAAACTGTGCCAGTGCCTCACCACCCTCACAGTTAAGAATTTCTTCCTAGTATTCAGTCTAAACCTCTTCGTTTCCAGTTTTGAAGCCATTCCCCCCTGTCCTGTCACTACATGCCCATGTAAACAGTCCCTCTCCATCTTTCTTGCACGCTCTCTTCAGGTACTGGAAGGCCACAATTAGGTCATCCCGAAGCCTTTCCAGGCAGAAGAATCCCAATCTCTCAGCCTTTCCTCATAGGAGAGGTTCTCCAGCCCTTTAATCACCTTTGTGGCCTCCTCTGGACTCACTCCAAGAGGTTGATGTCCTTCTTGGGCTGACAACCCCAGGGCTGGACGCAGCACTGCAGGTGGGATCTCACCAGGGCAGAGTAGAGAGGCAGAACCCCCTCCCTCAACCTGCTGCCCACATTGCTTTTGATAAATCCTGCCCTGACTCTGAAGAAGGAGGGTACAAAGGGAGAATAAATGCAGGGTTAGACACTGATGAACAAATTATACACAAAAACACATCCTTCAAAGGGGAAATTCCTCTATATGGAGACCATCAACTCAGCCTGGTTCTCCCAGCAATGGCTAAGAACACTCTGGTTGCTGTAAAGAAGCATTACTGAACATATTTCCTCACTGAAACCTGTTCATTGCACCCTGTAGGCAGAGTCCCCATAAGTGAAGACACAAGATGCTGGCAGATACCTTCTCACTAAAGGAACACACCCATGAGATGTGATAACACCAACTTGTGGGCATAATGGTGCAAAGAACATTTATGCAACATAAACACCCCACTTGTCATGAAACCATAAATGAAATAATGTATAAAACCAGCCAAAACCCAGAAAGAACCATCAGGAAAAACCACAAACAAGTGCTGAAGAAGCGACTCCCCAGTTTGGAATGAGAGCTCTGATCAATCAATCACCTCCAAGCAGGTCATCTCTCACTTTTGAGAGAGAGCTTTTTTTTAACTGCTGGCTGCTGCAGACTCAGCAATCAAGCATTATCTTTCAGTATATATTCTGAGTCAAGCAAATGAGAATTTTAGAAAGCTGTATGACACTGTCAAGGTCTGCAAGCGTGACGGTGAGTTTTCTCTTCCACCCTTCCCATCGAAGCAACACCATCAAACCTGACTCAGCTCATATGAAACAATCTGAAGTCCCTGGGTAACACAGTGGAGTGATTCAGTTTTGGTTTTTCCTGCCAACAGTTCTCCACTGTTTCACACGTCACCAGCACAGCCCATCCCTTCTCTGTGCCTTTTACTTCTACCAAGTCCTTTATGAGAAAAGGAGCTAAGATTGCTAAGAGGAAACTTCTGTTTTGTTCTCCATTCCTTCACTTTCTAATAGTCTATTCCTAATATTCCTAATATTCTACTTGTTTCTTGAATTGCTACTAAAAAGTAAATTAACAGCTTTGTACAATGTCTCATGCCTCCAAGATCTCCACCCTGCATGGCAATGGTTAATTGAGAGCCCATCACTGTGCTTTTGGAATTAAGACTTCCTTTTCTTCAGGTGCATTACTTACAATGCATATGTGGATCACTGCTGATCTTCACCTCAATTTTTAACAACCTACCTCTGTTGCAGGATAAGCTCGTAATCCTCAAGAGCTGTTTTTCGTGTGTGCTACCCTTGACAAACTTTGACACATTCCTAATCACCACAATACCAGATTCTTTATGAGCATGCCCAGGCACAACACAATCCCGATGGATTAGGCCGGGCACCACCCTTCAGTGAGTAAATGGGACATTTATCCTACCTTGAACCAGCTCCTGACTCATGACGAGACCTTCACTTTTATCTCACAGCATATTTGTCCCTCTCAAAGACTTTGGAAGTGTGTGAGGAATCAAGTGACCAGTATCAATGATACTCCTTTTGTTCACAGGCTCAGAACGTGCTTCCAAGGTCTCTGACAGATTTGCTTCCCATGACACTGCCCTTCATAAAAAACATTTCAACAGTATCCCAGCACGGGTACCTTGTCATTAACTCTGCAGTTGCATTTCTGGGTTTACTATGCTTACCAATAGTAAGTGAAAACTAATTGTATTAACTACTCTGCTTCCTCAATGGTAACATAAAACTTAAATTTCAAAGTTACAAACTTTTAAAAAAGCAGAGAATATGAAGATAATATTCCAGACAAAGAAGGAAGAGTCATATGCATCCCCCTATGGGCATATGGTTTGACACAGGTCCAAAAACCATCACCATTACCCAAGTAAGAAAAACCTAGAGTTTCTATTTCACAACACATGGATCCATCCCTTACAAATGGTTTTGTGAAGATCTCAAACCCATTCACTGTTCCAGTCTCCTGAAGAACTCAGCTCCCTCCACTATGTGTATGCTTTTTATTCATAATATTACCGTACTGTGAAGAGAAATGATACTCACACCCTCAAAAGATAAACCAAATCCTCCTCTGCAATAGCTGAGGTACCTTAAAAAGAAATAATGCACCCAGCAAATCGAAACAACGTCATCTATAACATATAAAAGATCCCTTAAACCAAGTGATCAGATTTTAACAGGAGAGTTCCTTGGTATTCTTGGGTTAAAGAATCCTCATTTTTTCAGGAATTCCTGTGATTAGAAGGGATAAGCCCAATTAGTGAATTTTCTAAAGTAGGAGCAAATGAAGAAAGGGGTTTTAAAACAGGAACGCTTGAACAACTTAATCAATAGATCTGTTTATTCAGCACAGACATTAAAATATAAATATGGGAGACTGAGCACTTCAGATTTTTCAGCTGCTCCTCAGTTTGGAAATAGCGACTCTAGTAGCACAATCATTTTCAAAATCAGTAAAGTTACTGAGCTAAATTTATCACTGATTTAATGAGCTTAATATGGAACGAATATTGCAAATTCCTACTCCTTAATATGAGGACAAAAATGAACAGAATAAAAAATGTAGTGAAAGTAGTTTTCAGGAACTAACACTTCAGAATTAAATCTGCCCTATAGTTCAGATAGAAATGGGGTCCTAGACTTGCAGAACAGCAACACTTTCCATTCTAATGTATCTTCTCTCTTTCCCTGGGCATTGTATTTGCCAGTCAATATGTCAAGCAACCAAACATTCCCTCACATTATTAAAACTACCACTATTGCCACTACTTACACATCTGTATTCTTCATATCAATCAACTATGTTCTAAAAACAACAGATCCTCCTACAAAAATAACATTTAAAACAAAGGCCTAATGTATGTTGTTACTCCCATTTTTTTCCCTCCAACAAACTACATTCTCCAAGTCACCTGGAAGGTCTTTACCTTTAGGCCCAGGAACTCACCATTAACAAGAGAATTAATCAACAGGTTGAGAGATCTTATCCTGAGGGACACATGACAAATCTAATTCCAAAATCTATGTTGTAAAGCCACCTAAAGTCATCATAGGCTAATAAATAAGGAGAATTCTCCACTTTCTAACAGAAGGAACAGAAAGACTTCTTTCTGTGTAAATAGGACATAGTCTCTGACTCCTTCCTTTTTTCTCCAAGACGCTCAAGAACATTAAACATATTCCTCCATCCTCCACCAAACACTTACATAGAAATAAAATTTCAGGAAAAAGCTTTCTCACGTGACCACTTTGCTCTCAAGGGGTCCCCCAGTGGTGAAGTGACCTAAACAAAAGCTAAAATTCAAAATATGTGTGCATCCACATCTTACATACAAAGACAGACATACTCAAGGAGCGCCTGGAGGACTCTCTCAGTCATATGGTTTAGTTTCATGTAGCCCTGAGAGGACCAAGGAGTTGGACTTGGTGTTCCTTATAGGTGCCTTATACCTTCAGATATTCTACAATTTGATGAAATAAGATAGATAGATAAGGATAGATAGATAGATAAGGATAGATAGATAGATAAGGATAGATAGATAGATAAGGATAGATAGATAGATAAAGATAGATAGATAGATAGATAGATAGATAGATAGATAGATAGATAGATAGATAGATAGATAGATAGATAATTAGTGCTGGTACCCAATCTGTAAACCACTATTTTTATTTTATTAGTGGTGCTAACTTGATTTCCAACCTAAGTGGTTAGCACACACTTAAAAGGATTACAAATGCTTATTTAAAAAACACACTGAGTCAGCTCAGAAAACTTCATAAATATGCAGCAGGAAACTCCCAAACAGTGACTCATAACTTCAGAGGTTTAAAACAGACACATAATCACGAATTTTCCAACTGTTACTCATACTCAATTAAATCCTAAGCCAAAACCATTCTGCTCCTGTGAATTCAACTTGACCAGCCATTAAGCTCTACAGAAATAAGAGTACTATGGGAAAAAATACAACCGAAATCAGAAAAGCGGGAAGAGTCCTGACTTTTCTAACAGTTTATATGGTGTAGTGGGTTGACCCTGGCTGGACAACAGGTACTCACCACACCCACTCTCTCACTCCCCTCTGCAACTGGGCAGAGGAGAGAAAAAAACAGCAAAGGATTCATGAGACGAGATAACAGCTGGGAGAGGTCACTTACTGATTACCTTCATGGGCAAAACAGACTCTAAGTGGGGATATTAACTGAATTTATTACTAACAGGGTCAGAGCAAAAGAGTGAGAAGTAAAATAAAAACACGTTTCCCCCCCCCTTCCTTCCATGGTCTCCCTCCTTCCCCCCAGTGGTGCAGGGGGATGGGAATAGGGGTTGTGGTCAACTGTTGTTTCTGCTCTCAAAGAGGAGTTGGATCCTTCCCTGCTCCCATGGGGTCCCTCCCACGGCAGACAGACAGTCCTTGATGGACCTCTCCGACGTGAGTCCATCCCCCAGGCAGCAGTTCTTCCCAGAAAGATGAGACACAGATGATCTGACAACACGCAAGGATCTCCAAGTTTCTTTTCCACAGAACTCTATTCGTGTTCAACTATTGAAAGTTGCAACTCAACAATCCTGGCACACTCCTGGTCAGACAATGCACTGACATCCTCTACTTACCTGTTCTTACAGAATTCTGACAATAAGACTACATGTTTAATGGGCTACTCTACTAAATATCACCATAATAATGCTTCTATTCTATCTTGAAATGTGTCTTTTTAAATTTTAACAGTATTAAAAATATGTCCTTACTGAAAACACAGTGGTTTCTGTACAATTAACAGGAACGCCTTACAAACTCATTTTCTCAAATCCTAGTAAAATACTGGCTTTGTTTGGTTAGAAACCACTTCCCCAACTGATTTCATTCCATCTACAATGTAAAAAACATAGAAATGCTAGTACATAGAAATGCAGCAACACCAGCTAAAAGGCAGGAATAACTTTTTGTATGATACCATTCAGTTACACAATAGCCAATAGACAAAAGAAATACAAAATCCTACTCTTAGAATGTTTGAATGGAATATTAAGTTTTCAGACAAAAAAAAGAAAGAGGGAGAAAAGCAATTAAAAGAATTATGATGGAAGGTTAATTTTATTTTTTAACACAAATGTATTCGGCCTGAATGATGGGGCTTTGTTTCATGTAAGACCAGTTTCTTTCTCTTTAGTTTGTTTGTGGGATTTTGGTGTTTGGGTTTTTTTGTGCTCTTTTTAAGATGAGTGATTACGTGAAAATTAGATTTGGTTATTCAAAGCATCAAAATACATAATGCCAGCCATTCAGAATTCCTCCTTTGTTCACTCCACTTTTTTTAAGCTAAATGATTAAAATCAGGTGATGATTGAATTTCCTATTTGCTAAATAATGTGTTCCCTTCCCATTCACAGGTTTGCTCCTTTCAGCTGCTGCCCAGGAGGAATTCTGAACACTGGGTATGACATACCTGTGTTCTCTTAGGCTGAAGATTTACTGAGCACAATTAGGAACTGAGACATCTAAAACTCAGAAACAGTTTGGCAACAAATTTCTATGACACTCTCTTTAATAGAAGAGAAATAGTATCCAAAAACTTGCTTTCAAAGTCAAGCGACAATGAAGCATAAATAGTTGACTCGTGCATCTACATGACAAGTGTCACACCCTGCTTTAAAAAGATAATAAGACTATAAGGAATCAAGTTGTTCTTGTCCATCTCTAACATTTTATCACACCAAATGGTAAACAATCTGTTTGGCAACTTATGCTCTATTTTTACCAGGTAACAGGAGGGTAACTTTTTCCCATTGAAATAAAGGCACACGAGAAATCAGTTTAAATATAAAAAACATCGCAGCTTTAATACAGGGAAAGCGTAAATTACTCCTAAGGTCTCTGCTTTAGGGCTGATTTGTCATTGTTTGCCTAAGGCACCCTATCTGCATTCAACCCATATCAGAGAAAAAAAGAATCTAAGGGTATTTTAAAAAGGAAATTAACTTTTCCAAATCAGACAGGAGTTCTGAAAAATACGAATTATTAGACTTACATGTAATGTTTCAAATATTTCATAATACACTTGTGCCAAGGTAACTGCAGTATGCACAAAATGTAAAAAAGAAAACATCCAAGTTTAAAATACCACAGGATAAAATGAACCACAACATTAGGATGGGACCTGAACTCAGCCAAAACTTTGAGATAGAATTATCTAGCCTTCCCTCTCCTAAAATCCTCTCTATCCATCCATTAGAAGTTAAAATCTTCTGAGAATTGGTACCATTTAAAAATAACAGAATTAATTAATTCATTAACTTAATCATAAGGAAGAGTTTCATTATTGTCAGCATAGTCAAATGCCAGAACAGGTTGCCCAAGAGCTTGTGAGGTGTCCATTCTTGGAGACACTCACATTCTGACTGAACATGGCTGTGAGAAACCTGCTCCATTCTGACTGAACATGGCTGTGAGAAACCTGCTCCACCTGACCATGATCTGAGCAGGAGTGTTGCATCAGACCATCTCCAGAGACCCCTTCCAGCAGAAACAATATTGGGATACTGAACTGGAAGGTGCACTCCATCCACTGCAAGCCATTCCACTCCCTAATATCAGATTAGAGACAGCCTAAAATAAAATCCCCCATCCCTTCTCAAAAGCACTGGTACCACAGCCATCCTATCCTTAGCCCCCTCTGCTTCACTTTAAAAATCTGCAGGGTTTTGCCATGTTACTTTACTAATATGAGTCCATTCCATCACCAGAGAGGGATGATGATCTAATTCTTGCTACTCCCATGAGCTCCCCGGCAGCTGAAGTCGAGGCTTCCTGATGGCAGAGCTCCCATCCTTTCAGCCATTCCTTTTTTCCCTTTCTCACTCCTCACTTGCAAAATTTTCCCTCTGGAGCCTTCTGATCTGCATTCCCAGAGAGAAAAAAAACCCTCTTTCTCTCTCCAGAAGGTTCACAACACTCACTATGCGTCAGCCAGGACACAGCAAGCAAGGACTTTGTTGCCACCGTCTCTGCCACCCAGAGAAAGCCTTGGCAAGAACACAGCCCACAACTCCTACCTGAACACACTGGAGTTGGGCTGGATACCACAGGTGAATGAATGCACAATTTTAAGTACTATAATCAACTTCACCACTTTAAAAAGTGCTCCGGACAACAGTCTGCACCATTCTAAATATATCCCCAATTAATATAAATAAACCGTTCATGCCCTTGGGCACTGAAATGCAGCTTTTGTGCTGGATTGATGGAATCCATGCCCATCACCACCTTGTGCTTCTCTGCAATTTCTCAGTGTGCTCCACTAAAGCACATGTTCAAGTAGAACTCCCCAGCCTCTGTAGCAGCCCCACTCTGCAGGTCAGGTTTCAGCCATTTGCTTCCCTGACCTCTAATGTGTTAAGGGAAATATACAAGAAACAGATTTTTTTAAAGTTTATTTCTTAATTTTGCTCTAGTTTAATTCCTCCCAACTAAATGAGATAAAGAGTTGCAAGGGTAGGACAAGAGAGTGTTTGTGTAAGATTATATAAAAGCATGGTACAGCTACACACATTCAGCGTGTTTCTCCTTTTAATACTTCAAATCCTATAGACAGAAAGAATCAGAAGGAAAAACGATAAGACAAATCTTGGAAATTTAAATAAAAATGGGTTTGCTTTTGACATACATAAATTCCACCTTTTCCATTTACAGGATTGCCAGTTGTCTTGAATTTTGTCACAGGAGACTCCCAGTTTTGATAGACCTGTCATGTGCCCTGTCAAACAAATTTGCAAGATATTGTAAAACGTGTAGAGGGAAGCGTCTCTCTATTGTGGTGGGGGGATGACAGCTTTATGAATGACGTCAAGGAAAAATGTTGTCCTACAGAGCAAATATACAGCACGTTGTTATACACTGCTCACCCACTGCCCGCATTACTCAGCTGTTTCAGCTCTTCCTCTCCCTTTTACCAGCTTCAAATTTAATTATTTCACTTTTTTATAGGTTAGTTAAAAAACATCAAGAAAGGTCAACACAATATACAACTTAAGCTTGGTAACTGTAGAGAGAATAATTAGGGGGTTTAGCCATTTTCTGTATAATGGAGATTTTAACAGAAACACCCAAATGTCCTATGAGTGGTTGCATGTTTTCACTGATGCCCTTAAAATTATAAGACCATGTTATATGCGCTCTCACATTTTGAAGTGCTTCTTTGAAATGTCTGATGAATAATCAATGCATGAACAAACAAATATAAATCAAGAATAAATCCTGGTTTGCAGTAACACTTCTAATACCTTAAAAAGTTACAAATCAGTACAAAATGTAAAGAACAGATGCTTTCTACTTTAATTGTGTTGCATCAGAAGATCCAGCTACCAACTATTTCTCAGTACTTGAGGATGCCTATTCCTGAAAACGACTTAGGGCAGCATGTTTTTAATGCTCATTTACTGTTCTTTCAGTTAAGACCACTGTACAACATGTCCAAAGTTTTCCTTGGTGGGCACCTGAGATTCACTGCCATAATCTAGAAGTAAAGAGTCTTTATCCTCAGATGGCACAACCTGCAGAGAAAAGTTCTGAGTTTATACTTGTAGAAGTGGCCACACACGGTAACCAAAACAGGATGCCCAAAGAACAGAGCAAGAACTCAAAATACCTCTCAACTCACTTTCAGGTGACAAATTGTATAAGATTCCCTAAACAAAGCTGAATTCCACGTATTTAGTAACCTTTATGAACCTCCCTTCTCTGATCCTGGTCAAGGTTTCTCTGAATCCAGAAAAACTTTCACCATCTCCCTCCTTCAAGTGTTTCTTCACATCTTCAAAGAGCTCCAGTATGTGAAGCATATGGACTGTGAAGCACTGATTTCAAAAGCAAAATAAAAGCCTGGTCCCCAGTCTACTGGACACACTCATGTGTCCACTAATTCTGTATTACAATTTCTATCAAAGTGTCCAATAGTGACATCAGGCTTAGCAGAACGCCGTGTCCCAGATCTGGAGCTCTCAGAAAGTACTGGCATCATGTTTGCCATCTATCAATCAGTCCTCAGGCACAAAGACGGTTGAAAGCAGGAGGTGACAAACTGCAGTTGGCAACTTCACCATCACAGCACTTCACAGAGGTGCTCTCATACAGCAATAGCAGTTTTGTTCTCTCCTGCCACATTATTGTCCAGATTAAATATTTCAGCCTGGAAAAGAGAAAGCTTTGGGATGACCTAAGTACAGCCTTCCAGTACCTGAAGGGAACCTGCAAGAAAGATGGAGAGGGACATTTTACAAGGGCATGTTGTGACAGGACAAGGGGGAATGGCTTCAAAACTGAAAAAGAAGAGGTTTAGACTGAATACTAGGAAGAAATTCTTTACTGTGAGGGTGGTGAGGCACTGGCACAGTTTGGCCAGAGAAGCTGTAGATGCCTCAACCCTGGAAGTGTTCGAGGCCAGGTTGGATGGGGCTTGGAGCAACCTGGTCTAGTGGAAGGCGTCCCTGCCCATGGCAAGGGTGTTGGTACATGATGATCCTGAAGGTCCCTTCCAATGCAAACCCTTTTATGAGTCTATGAAATTCAGTGTTACTCAGTGACATCATTTATCTATTGATCGATTTTGCCTAAATTTTTCCCTAATTTGTAGCACTGTACCACCTTAAAGAAGATCACTGTGCATTCACTGAAATGCCCATCATTGTAATGGAGAGCAAATACTTGAAAACCTGAAATTATGTTAACAAATATTCAAAAAATTATGTTCTGCAGTTTACAGTTATGCTCAAGAGAATGGTCTGAGACAGCACGGGACTGACTTCAAAGCTCAAATATCTCCAGTCCTGTCTAAAAGACCCCCTTTTATCCCACTACAGAGTGAGTGTTCCTCGCTTCTGGAATACCTGTCCTGCACTCATCTC
This sequence comes from Oxyruncus cristatus, assembly GCA_013399855.1. NCBI lineage: Eukaryota > Metazoa > Chordata > Aves > Passeriformes > Cotingidae > Oxyruncus > Oxyruncus cristatus. The sequence goes on along the minus strand of VXAY01003566.1, from coordinate 761,362 downwards.
TAAGCCTGGAACTATATGACAGGTAATAAATTCAGGATTAACCTAATGTATTTTAAGTCATTATTAATGAAATCCACTAATCTGCCTGCGCTTTTAAGTGCTGTTGTATCAGTCAAAACACAAGAGACGTGACAGACAATTCCTGCATGCAAAGTTCCAGCTTGCTGATTTATCTATAGATGTGGAATGTTTACTTCAATCAAGCTAAGAAGTTGGTGTCAAGTGTTTTAACGTATAGAACAACTACTCACAGAAATTCAGCTTCGTGCTGCTGCAGATACACAGCACCACACGCAGGAGAGCACAAGGAACAGGAGAAAGGATTGTAGTCCGATGTCCTGTGTGATACCTAAAAACCATAATCTTCTAAAGATAAAAACCTCTGTCTTGTAAAAAACTCAATATTCAAAATACGGCCTGCAAATGTTCTCGCTTCATATTTTCTTAAGTATTTTAATGGCAAATTACTCATTAAATTCACAGCTAAACAAACTAAATTCTTTGTTCTGCTCTTAAAACAGCAGTTCCTTTCAATGATCATGATGGATGGTGTAATAAGCGTTTTGCACTGCAATGTTTTCATGTTTTAATTACACACACCCTCAGTAGAGCTCTCAGATGTCTTTTCCTGCACCACCTCACAAAGAATCCCTTTATCTGCCATTACGTTATCCTCAACCTGAGAGTCTAAGGAATTTTATCAGGAAGATCTGACAAGAAAATAGCCAACAATGGAGGGGGAAAGGGACATCTAAGTTTAGGGTGGACATGATTTCTTGACTCCAAATGGTGCAGGAGGATGGCAGGGGGGCTGCAGGTCCAGAGCAGGGACTCCCCTGCAGCCCAGGGGATATTCCCTGTGGGAGCTGTAGCCAGGGAGAGCCCCAGTGGGAGCACCTGTCCTTCATGAGCTGCATCCAAGGAAGGGCCCAACCCGGGATAGGGAGACGGGGAAGGAGTGGCCCAGAGGGGCTGGGAGGGACCAACCTCTCCCCATCCCTGCATCCTGGGAAGAGAAGTCAGGAGGCAAAGAGTTGGGAAAGGGCTGATACAAAACAAGCATCACTCACAGGACGAGGGAAGGGATTCTCCCCCTCCACTCTGCTCTTGTGAGACCCCACCTGCAGTGCTGTGTCAGATCTGGGACTCCCAACACATGAAGGATGTGGAGCTGCTGGAGCAAGCCTAGAGGAGGCCACGAAGATGCTCAGAGGGCTGGAGCCCCTCTGCTCTGGAGACAGGTTGGGAGAGCTGGGGGTGTTCAGCCTGGAGAAGAGAAGGCTCCTGGGAGACTTTACAGCACCTTCCAATGCCTAAAGGGGCTCCACGAGAGCTGGAGAGGGACTTTGGACAAGGGCCTCGAGTGACAGGGGAGGAATGGTTTAAACTGAAAAGGAGTAGGTTTAGATTAGATATCAGGAAAAAATTCTTCCCTGTGGGGGTGGTGAGGCCCTGGCATAGGTTGCCCAGGGAAGCTGTGGCATCCCTGTAAGTGTTCAAGGCCAGGCTGGATGGAGTTCTGACCAACCTGGGATTGTGGAAGGTGTCCCAGCCCATAGCACTGGACCAAAATCATCACAACTCTGACATATGTGGACAGTTTACACCCACAATCAAACCTCAACCCTTGGTCCTTCACTGCTTTACAACAACAAAAGATTCCCCACAATTATTCTACTCTCTGGCAACAGAGTTTTGCCTGTTTCCAACCTTATCACCATCCATGAGCTTTTACACCATCTCCCTCCCCAGCCTGATGGGGGGGTGTCTGTCATCCAGCTGAGGTCATCCCACAATAGCGGAATTGTCCACAGAAACATAATTTTAGTTTAAATTTTCTTCTTACTAGACCCCAAATAGGTAATTTTCTTGTCTTAAAATGGCCTGATACAAACCTGCCCTCAGCCAGTCAATATCAGCCTAACATGAACTCACTTCTCTCCTCATTTCTTCATATTTATGAATTAAATTCATTTGATGTTGCAATTTTAATCCATTCTTGATAGAGTCTAGTGCATTTGCTAATAGTAAAGTGTATACTGGAAATAACCAGAAAAACACTGCACAGAAGATCTGCCTGAGGATCATAACAGAAACTCCAAAAGGCTAATAAATAAAATACAGCATGTGGAATCTTAACAATATGTTCTTGTTTGTAAAGACTGTGAAGAACTAAATATTCTGGGTCTTCCACACTATTGCTCATTCCAACCATGGTATCCGTGTAACGGAAAAAGTTAAGCATTCAGCACTTCATGGATATCCAACTGACAGATTAAAATTAACAACAATAATTGCTTTCAATCTTTACTTTAAATTGTTTTTCCTAACATCTTCCCATTGAATCCTCCAATTTCGGTCCTTTTCAAATGATTTGTTCTCCTGTTCCAGTCCATGTGTCATCATGGAGAACTGCTGACTTGGTCTGAATGCAAGCAGCTTGTCAGAAACATCATCAAATCTGAGTTAAATATAGGTGGTGAACCGTAACAGATGTGCCACTTACATCGTACTGCACCCTTACCGGTTCCAAAAATTAGAGGAACTATTCACATTCTATATTTTTATTACGAATGGGGGCTTGGCACCTTGCAAGGATCAGAAGTCTGCAGGTAGTAGAAAACAAAACGTAAAGGGGGTTAAGTTACAGAAAGATTTTAGCATTGCATTTGAGTTGTTGAAAAAATGAATATACAGTTTAAAAATCAATAATGCAGTCCAGAGAAAGGAAATCCTTCATCTCTCTGAGGGTAGCACTCTTAAGTTAGGACAAGGCACTGACTTCATTTCCCAGTATTTAAATACATTGCTGAAAGCATTACAGTTCTGATGAGACATAAAACCTGATAGTTTTTGCAAGCAGAGAAGTGTCAACCTTCATGTTTTGAACAAATTTCATTTGGACAATTACATTCCAACTAACTACTCCTGTGATTTCAAATGTCTAAGAGTCACCAAACAAATGACATTACACCTTAGCTCTCGCACCAGAACATGAGGAACTAGAAGGTCACTGGGATAAACAGTAATATTTTGGTAGACAGTTCTAAATGTCAGCAAAGCAATTTCATGTAGGATATAAAATGCAATGGAGAGTTAAGCAACATTTTTGAAAATTGTGCTGAAAAGTACATGAGATCTTTGGTAATAGTCACAGGCACAGGTTGGGGACTGCATCCATTAACCCACGAAACTGAGTTTTAGACAGTGGTTCCTTTAACAGCCTTTACTTACTTTCAGAAAAGCTTGAGATGGGACAGAAAAGAAAGGGTTCATTTCATATCACTTACCTTTTTTATATAGGAACTTTCTATGTTTAAATCAACTCTATGCATCAAGCACTGGAATAGAACAACATTGTTCAAAAAAATGGGGCAAAACAATGACTTTGGAATATGAACAGGAAAAGACAAGAAGAAAAACAAAATAACAAAATTCTCTTTTTCACATATAACAGGAAAGTTTAGCCCTTACACTATAATTTTTTAAGATCTCAGCCACTCAATAGACTATATCTGATAAAGAAGCATAAAAGAAGTACCTCTCTCCTGGTGCAAAGAAGTACAGCAAGAAAATAAGACAATATTTTCGTACTAGATTTATTTGCTTGAGATCACTTTCAAGACACATCTTGCATTGCCATTGGTGATATAAAATATCCTACTAAAATGAGCTCTCACTCCTCTGAAAAACAGATGTAACCAATGAAACAGCACCAACTGACTACTTTACATCCAACTACACCATCTAGAAAACCATAATCATTTTGCTGAAAAAGCTTCTGAAGTCCTCTCTGAGTAGTTTATATACTGATACCAAAGTGGCTTTACAGAAATATTGCACATTTTGAAATACTAAGTGTGCCTCATGTTTATCTTTTGGCATAAATTAAAACCTAATGTCGTAATCCAAAAGGTTGGTTGCCTTTAGCAGGGAAGAGAACTTCAATCTGTTTTGTGACTAATCTCTATTCTAAACCATGACAATGCACCTCAAACTTCCACTCTACCACTTCCATTTGGTATCACACATACAAAAACCAGCCTTTTAAGGACTCCACTAAAATTCCCCTACTTTTCAACCTCCGGTGGCAAATTCATTCCTCTTTAAACTCGAGATCCACCTTTTCCCTTAGTTCACTAAATTTTCCCAAAGTTACACCCACCTTATCCCATCGAACACTTCAACAACATGTAAATAAACAAACAACCCATTTTAATCCTGAGATACAAAACTGCCTTGTGAAAGAAGGAGTTAAAGATTGTAAGCAAATTTTGAATGTATTTGTTAGCTCCCTCTTAACTCTTCTCACAAGTTATATTAAACATTTGCAGCATGACAGTGAAACAATTTGCTCTGCAATATGGTACCCCTTTGTGTAAGCATTTTATATTCTTATTATAGACATTTCAAAAAGGCATGTTAATGCTTTATTTGTTGTGAAGGCAATTCATTCATCTGAGACTCATAAAACACACCTATGCACCTGCTAGGAAAGATGGATTTCCTAGTGCTTTTCTCCCGGTCCTGCATGGTCTGACAGGTTATTTACAGGAAAGCAAAATGACTGTGTTTGAGGTGCTCACCTTGACACTGAGAGGATGACTTCAAAATCAGACATTCAGCCTCACAGGACACTGGACTTTGTAAAAACAGCTTTGTTTTTGTCAGTGAGTTTAGATACAGGCACAAAAGAACTGAAAACCCCGTTTTCTTTGGCCCAGATGCACATTCATAAGGTCTTTCTGACCGATTCCCTTAGTCCTTCAAGGCAAGGACATTTAAAATTCAGGCAATGAAAACAATACCTGAAGTATTATTAATGCAATAATCAGTTAATACTAGCTAGTAACTAAGCAGGCTACAGCAAATATATCTAATTACATCTGCCATCAAACTAATGTTCTCGTGCTGTCACGCTATTTAAGAAGTACTTGCCTTCGAAGCAACACTTCAGTCAGCATTTCCACAGCCAAGCCTGTTCTTTGGACCTGGTGTTTCCTTGACCTTTCACATCTAAAAAACCCTAAAATCTTGGAGTAAACAGAGTCCCAGACCTATTTATGTTGGCTGAATTGTGACATGGCACATGACCCTGCAGCAATCACAGCCCAAAGCAATACTGCACTGGCCAGGCCCAGGCAGTACCGTGTGATCTTGCAGCACGTCAATGTGCAGGTTCAAAAAAAAACAAAGCAACTCAGCAGAAAAGAAGGCAAGCCCAATGAATTGCCCAGAATATTAGTTTTGAAGCCTTCCACCTGTCTCCCATTCTCTGGAGGGATATTGGATTATTACATATGACAAAGTCAATGTGCATCTTAAATGATAAAGAGACATAATACAATATTGAGACAAGAACAGGATCTGGAAATTGAGTGTTTTATGCTTTTGTTAAGCAAGCCATAGCCAACAAACACTGTTTCCAAAAACTGTAGTCATTGGAATGTAATTTAACGTCTATATAACTCCCAATTAGTCCTCTCTCAAAAAAAATACTAACACAAACTGTCAAAGGAACAACAAAATTGAGAGAAAAAAAAAGTGAAAATGCCTTAAGAACACCCACAGAAAGAAAGTTCCCTCAAAGTCATGGCCCAGAGAGAACTACCACATTACAGAAAAGGACAGCTCTGTAAGCCACTGAGCCAGAACAAAGAAAGAATATATAAAGAACTCAAAAGTTCCCGTGAAAAAGCATATTTGGATAGCCAAAGAAATAGCCTTTTTGAAGAGGGTCAACTGAACCCTCCATCTCAAGAGTACAGAGGTACAAAATCTAAGACAGAAAAACAGTAGCACACATATCCAGGGATTCCCCATCCCTGGAAGTGTCCTAGGCCAGGTTGAATGGGCCTTGGAGCAACCTGGTCTAGTGGAAGGTGTCCCTGCCCATGGCAGGGGGGTGGAACGAGATGACCTTGAAGGTCCCTTCCAACCCAAACAACTCCATGATCCTGTGATTCCAGGACATACCACACATCTCAGCAGAAAAGGTTCCAGCCTTGAGCACTTCAGGATGCACAAAACACGACATTACAAATATGCATTTCGACATTTTCTATTCAAAGGGCGCTTAATGAAAATTCTCATTTTTCTATAGTACAGCTAGAATCTCCAGAAAGCTTCCATTTGTTAAATGTTCAAATACTTTAAACACTTTTTGCTCCTTTATGGTAGTAACTAGGTACCTGATTATTTCAGCAACCAGCAAAAATAAAATCTCATCAGTCAATTGTGAGCACAGTATTATAGCCGAGTCCACTAATCCTAACTAAATATGTTCTTAGAACCAACAAGCTCTCACCATTTTGCATCTGAAAATCAAATGAAGGCTACATTTATATTGCTGTGCACGTAATGCAAACATGGAGCCATAAGAGTTATCTGTTTTTCTACGTTATCTTGTGTAATTATGTACAGGAACATCAGGAAAAGACAAACAAATTCGACTGTCACTGAAGTTTGGGACAGTAACTTCAAACAGTCCTGAAGACTTTACAGGACACCATGAGCCTTCACATAAAGCCAGACTAAGTGAAAAATGTGTCACAACATGTAACAAGACTAACACGTACACTAAAACATATAGTTTAGCCTCAAAACTCTGCAGAAACACTAATCTCATTGGTTACACCTCGAGAAGTTGGACAACACTAAAAGACATATTGTATTAAATCTTTCCTCCCTGCAAAAAAACATTGAAAAGGCAAAGCCACCATAAAAAAAAAAAAGGCAAAATTTTCCTTCACACACTATCAAATACATCAAGAGTTTTCAAGCTTCAGAATGTTTTATTCAATATTCCATCCTCAATAAACAAAAATATCCCCTGCTGACATAAAAACCTTTGCAACTTCCAAATTAGTGACTTACAAAGGCACTTTTTGGTTCAGAGTGTACTGGTTACAATGCCTTCTAAAAAAATTATAACTAATAGTAATTATGAAAAACTGGTTTCACATGTAGTAAATCATTTAGCATATTCCATGCAAGGGGAAACCTTAATAAAATAACAGACCTGGCCAACGGAATAACCAGCTCCGTGTATATCACTCTGTTACTTCAAATTTAAAAAAAAAAAAAAAAAAAAAAATCAGTCTTCTTTGAATTAAAATGTCTCCACAGATAGGCCAGTTTTTATAAAAAGTAATATAACTAGTCCTCAGTGCATATTAAATCTTTCACAAGCAGTAACAATAAATTTCATGAGCATATATACCACGTACAAATCAAATAAACCCTTCAATCTCCACACACTTCAGGGATGCACTGACATTGAGCCTTGCTCGAAGTATCCACAGTTGAAAATATGTATATGGGCAACGAATACATTCCTTTAGCCATCTCCGCATCTGCAAGGAGCTGCTGTATGTAATTCAACATCACTTTAAACAATATCAAGGAACTCTTTGAGGGAAAAGGAAAAAAGGGAAAGAAAATGGGAGAATGTCCTGTCCAATTTCATATCCCTGTTTAGCTGTGAAGTTTTACAAATTGTTATTGATTAATGCAGTTGAAACTGAGCTTGGAAGTTGAAAGGAACACTGAGTGAAGTGGAAGTTATGAATAATTAATTCATATACTAAAGGCCTTTTATTTAAAGGACTCTGTGTTGAACTGAGTTTCCATAATCAATAGAGTCATTGGTTGTCTTGGTTCAAACATGTAAACTGCATTTCTTGCAGTGTGTGTGTGTCACATTCCTGCTCCTCTGCCAGGTCATTATCAACTTTCTAATTAATGATCTTCCACACATTCCCTCCCTCTTGTAGTTTGTTGAACTGCTTTTAAAAATGTAAGTCGAGAAAAAAATTATGGCTTTTTCCTCAAGCTCCAATCCTACAACATGCACTTATTTTCTCAATTCTTTTATTGCTTTGTGACCCATCTGCCATAAGGTACTTCAACCTAGAACAGCCTAAATTAAAAATAAAAGCCTTAAAATAAATTACAACTGCATCACATCCAAGAAAGGAAAGTCACTCTAAACTCTGTGCCACAGACGAACCAAGAGTCCACCCCTACTTTCTCCAACTCTATGCTAATAGTGCTCACTGACCATTTTCCTTACCCTGACTACCACTTAAAATCCTCTTTAAAAGAAGCATCAGCATTGCAGAAATTTTAACAACTCTACTGCTGCTAAAATCAGTTTGTCACAGTTTCATGAACTACTTCATTACACCCGGCAGCTGACGGCAAAAAAGCACGCAATTATGAGATATTATTCAATTTATAATCAAAGTCCTTCTGACATTAGAAGTTTGCCAAATCAACCATACAGCTCCAGAATGCTCGAGGCTGGTTTAAGGTTTTGTAATCTGTGGAAGTTGTCTGAGTCTGTGTCTTATATGGACCACAGTTTTTAGTCACAGCATTGTTTTTTAAAATTCAGTTTTGTCTTCCCTCTGGAACAGCTCGGTGTGACTGTAAGTGAAACACTCTCCACTCCAGGAAATTAATCTGGTTGTGCTCAACCAGATGTAGCAGAAGATCTTCATCTTGAATCAGGTTTTCCCTGAAATGACAGTGTTACACAGCCCTCAGAAAACTCAGAAATGAACTCATGCTTCAGATTTGGATTAAAATTCTAATTATTTCCTACTTAAAGTCCTTTCTCCTAAACTTGTAAAACTCAAATAGTCTTGACAGAAAACATCAAATAACAGTCACCAAAAGCTCAATGCGCAGAAGACAGGAACAGTTTCCACTGGGAGAGGAAAACCATTAAAAGGAAGAGCTAGCAGAGAATGAAGGGAAACCTTTCTACAGCTTCCTGCAGTAACAAAGGCTAGAGGTGATTAAATGCAGACCGTGGAACTGCCATCTCCGGATCTTCTTCCAGAAGGGCGAGGCATTGCTCCTCCATAACCTGACCTTTGAGACAGCAAGATGGAGACAAGATGATCTCTCAAAGTCCCTCCCAGTCTCCTTTCTGTGGTTTGTTTGGCATCTCTTGTACAAACATGGGCAGGAAAATTCATTAACTGCAGACACAGTATTTGCTTAAGAAGTCAGCCAGTAATGGAAGTGAGAATAAGCTACCTGAAATCCTATTTCTTCTGGAAATCTGCTTTCTCTTTAGGTGGAATAGGAAGGTTTCATAAAAACATTCTGCTATCATAAACCAGTATTATTAACTGAAGCTACCTTATTTTAATGGCACACGTATAAAAGAACATCACATTCACTTTTTGTTAACCAGGAATTTTAAAATAATTTAGATTTTACCGACTCAGATATCAGCTGCAAAAGGAACTTCAATGTGTTCAGCAGCTACAGACTAGATAACCTTCCCTCCAAATGGGAAGAAAGACAGTCAGAGTGAAGTATAATGAGAAACATTTTATACAATGCTGCCTCACATCAGTAATTTGCTGTTTGTGAGGAGATCTGCAATTTTTCAAGTTTTAACCTTTGAATATATTACTATGCTGAACGTTCATGAGATCAAGGAAACATCGAGTAGCAGGAAGCATCTCATGAATCTAAACTTGAAACAGAAAAATCAAATGTTGACTGATAACACTAACTACCAATTCTACAACTTACACTATGTGAATGACTAATACAGCCACCACAACCAGCATGCACATTGTTGCCATCAAATATTTAAAAAAATAGTATTATTTTATTCTTTAAGGGGTAATGATTAAGGGGTAATGATCTCCCACTCAGAGTAGTTTGAAGATATAAATGCTTATTTACAGCTGGGACACTGTCTTCTCTTACTTATCAATTTATTACCAAAACCTATCAGTGCAAAAATAATTAAAGAACTTTTAAGATTTTACAGTCTAATAATGCCATTAATAAATAGCTACAGATGTGATATTTGTCTAACAGCTACTACACAAAAAGTTTTTAAATATGACACAAAAGGTATTACTCTTTATACAAAAGATAGTGCAGCTTTTCAAATACAGCACATTAACCATAGCCCTGCTATCTTATTAATTCTTAGCCTGGAAAACTGCATTTTCACTATTTCTTGCGGCATTTAAGGTCAACTCTGATCCTGCTTTAAAGTTACTCTTCATGGAACATTCATCCGTGCTTTCAGCTATTTTGTGAATCGCAGAGTAATTAACCTTTATTCAATACATTTCTCATTCCCTGACAAGCGTGGCATTTCTCCCTCAAGCCTTTCTTGGAACAAAAAGTGCTACTGTTCTGTTCCCAATAATGTATGCAAACAAACACTGCTACATGTAGAGCAAAGCACACGAATGGAGGAACGGGCAAGCAAAAAGTCATTTCCGCTGTAATTTCCCTTATTAGTAAATAGGTCAGAAAACATCTCTCTTTACAGAAAATTCCGGTCACTGCCAGGAGGCTCCTGGGACAAAGCTCCTCTGCACACCCACCAAGGAGCTCCAACAGACAATGGCAGGATGGGGAACCCAAATCCCAGCCTGAGGAGCTACCTCCCAAGCCTGTCTGGGGCGCTTCCCTCTGAACCACCAGGACAAAGGCAAGGCCATCTCCACTGTGACCACCAGGACTTTGTGACGAGCTGCACGGTGCCCAGCAGGCCCTTGTGACCCGGGGTGGCATTGTGCCCAGAGGCCATTGTGACACAGATCCCTGGGGGATCTTGTGCGGGCAAATTCCTTAAAGTGGCCACTCCCATGAGAGCAGCTCTCCTGGTTGCCCGTAGCAAGTGCTCAACAGATCACCCTGAAGATGCCAAAGAAGCAGGAGGGGAATGCCCACTGCCAGCCCCATGAGGGGCTGCCGCCGCTGAGGGATGGGGCTGGAGGGAGAGGCTGGAGTGGGAACAGACAGACAGCCGTAGCTGGCACCTGGCATTTCTGTGTGGAGGAGCTGGCACCGGGCTGGCCAAGCTGCAGCCATGCCCAGACCCGAGCTCAGCCGGGCTGCCATGGCCAGGGCCTGCCTTGGTGGCAGGGCCAGGCTTCCCAGCTTCGGGTGGTCACTGTGCCGACAAAGCTGCCTCAATCCCGCGCCGCCTCCTGCTTCCCACAGGTGTGCCACAGGCAGCCCCCGGCAGCACCGCGGCACACCAGGATAACCAGCTCGTCCCTCCGTGGGAACAGGCTGCCACCGCTGCCCAGACCAGCAATGTCACAGAGCCATCAGAGCCTCTGCACACAGGACAGGTTGGAGGGTGGGGAGTCACTGCCCCACAGGAGAATGACACGGCCAGAAAGAGTGTCCCCACCAGCCTTGCTTGTCCACACCTCCCTCCAAGGGCTTCAAGGAACACCCGCAGCTCCACGCAGGCTCACCTTTCAAACTCCAACAGCAGTGTCTGCAAATATCAGGCTGTCCCCTCTGCCAGCAGCAGCCTCTGGGTCTCCTCTGAGGGGCAGAGCATGTGCCAAGGGCTTTGTGCCCAGCGGCCACCAAGAGCTTGTGCCACCTGCTCAAAGGGACACCACGGCTGCTGACAGGGCCTGGGAAACACCTTCCCCAGGGAGCAGAACTGCAGGGCTCTGGGAAAGGTCAGTGGCAAGGCAGGGCCATCATCTGCCACCCCTGGGACCTGCACGTGGCTCACCGCTCTGCACACGGGCCAAGGATGCTTGGAAGGACCTGCTGCTTACCAAGAGAGAGGAGATCAAGGGCCTGGAGGAAGAGGATGATGAAAAATCTTATGGAGACCTGTTTAGAGACATCTTCTCGTACCTGGAGGAAGAAAGTTCCATTGAGACCACCTGCATCCCCAATCGACCAAGTCTCAGGCAGGAGCCCGTTGCAGACCCCCAGGTGCTGCCCAGCACTCCCAGCTTGACCAGTGACTCCACAGCAGAGACAGAAAACTACTCTGAGCACGAGTCTCCTGCCCTGCTTGCAGACCAGCAGTCTGTCTCTGAGGACTGGCTGTACTGGGACACTGTTCTAAAGGAGCTACAGGAGGAGTGTGAGGAGGAAGAGGTCCCTGACACAGAGGCTGCAGGGGAGGTGGACATTGATCCAGAGTGCATCGCTTGCCTCTTTCAAAGAGCAAGAGGCAGAGGTAGCAGCTTCTCCCCTGACTGGAGAGATCTGGGATGAAGAGCACAGCAAGCCTGAGGAAAGCTCAAGCTTCTCAGCTTCTCTGTCATCTGGAGGCTTCTGTGAGGAGAGTCAAAGCAAAACTCCATCCCTGAGACCTGCCCGGGGCACAGTGCTGTGGACAGGGACTGAAGATGCTGGGAAGCATCCTGTGCATATCAAGACAGAGGAGGTGGGGGAGCTGGAGGAAGAGGATGATGACAAAACATATGAAGACCTGTTTAGAGAGATCCTCTCGTACCTGGAGGAAGAAAGTTCCACTGAGACCACCTGCATCCTCCATGATCTGCCAAGTTTCAGGCAGGAGCCAGTTGCAGGCCCCCAGGTGCTGCCCAGCACTTCCAGCTTGACCAGTGACTCCACAGAAGAGACAGAAAACTACACCGAGCAAGAGTCACCTGGCCTGCCTGCAGACCAGCAGTCTGTCTCTGAGGACTGGCTGTACTGGGACACTGTTCTAAAGGAGCTACTGGAAAAGTGGGAGAAGGCAGAGGTCCCTGACAGACAGGCTGCAAGAGAGGGGGCACAGAGTGCATTGCTACTCCCACTGCAAGACAAAGCTTGCCCAGTGCCTGCCCAGCCCCTGGCAAACAGGGCTCCTTCCCCCACAGGTCCCTCAGCCCTCCCACCTTCCCCAGCTCCACGGCCACGGCGCTCCATTGTCAGGATGGCCGGTCGGGCTCTGAGCTGGGTTTTCTCCTTCCACTGCCTCAGGGGTCAGGGAGAGGAGTGACCCCAGCTGCCAGCAGCAGGAGGATCCCCAAAGGTGGCTGCTCACCCTGAGGACGCACAGTTCCCAGAGGATACAGGATGGATGGTGTCAGAGGCAGCCACCTGCCACAAGGACATCCTGCTGCTGCCAGCCCCAGCCTGTCATTCCCAAGGCAGCCTGGTCAGGGAGAGCTGGCTGAGGAAGGATTACAGCAGCACACTGCAGAATCCCAGGGAAGCTGACTTTAGCAACGAATTGGATTGTGGTGGTGCATCCCTCCCATCCCAAGGCCACATTGTGACCTGGAAATGCTCATTAGACCTTGGCCTTGATGAACTGCACGTGGGCTTAGCAGGAACGTTGTCTGTTCCCAGGAACTGACAGTTGTCTAACAAGCACCTGCTTTTTAACGAACAGCCTTGGAAACTTATTTTTCTTGTTGAATAACAACCCAAGTGGAAGAATATTGTTATTAAACCCTTAAAGAAAATGACTGACTCGAATTGTGGCCAGGATGGAAAATTGCTATGAACTCTCTTGTGACCCTATAAACAGCAGCCCAAAGTAAGACTCCTTGAGCTCTCAGTTCCCAGAAGGTAAGGGGCTAATGTGTATATCTCAAACACCAATAACTGCATGGCTGTGGAGCCAGCCCAGGACTGCGGGTAAGAACAGACAACAATTGTTGGCAATAATCAAAGACTGCGGGTATTAACTTGGCATGAGAAAGGACAAGATGTGGCCTGTGAAGTGGGTCTGGGTGGAGATAAGGAAGCACTTTCCTGGGACAGATATCTGGGACTTCCTTCCTTTCTTCCTCTCTTCCTTTCTCTACTTCATCTCTCCCTCTGTAATTTCTCTCTTCCCTTTCACCCTACCCCTTTATCCAAATCCCACAGCCGTGTGCTTATATCGTAGGACAGGGACTAATGCAACAATTTCCATGCCAAGTGTTTGATTTACTAATAAAGTTTTAAAATAAAAATCCTTTGCAGACTCTCTGGCTTTCAACAATCCTTTCAACCATGAGCCTTTACAAATCTTCCTTTCCCTTAAGGGTAGGATGTCACAGGCATGAGCTGGGAAGCTCAGCAAAACACTGGCACGTGTAGCCCACTCCAGGACTGTCCTGTGTCCTCATGGTTTCTCACCTACAAAGGCCAGAGTCACTACACCAAAGCATGTGAACTCCTTCATCCTCATCTGGTTATGAGTTCCAAACACCTTAGAGACCAGCTATGACCAATGACTGCATTCTCTCTCCAGAGTTATTTTAGTAACTCCCAGAACAAACTTTTTCATAATTTTACCAGGTATGGAAGAGAGATTGGTATGCCTCTCATCACAGGGTCTTCCTTCCTATCCTTCTTGCAATCAACACTGGCCAGCTTCCAGTGACCTGGGAGCTCCCAAGAAACAGTTAGAGTAGGCACTGTTCATGTCACTGGTCATGTCAGTCAATTAGGTAAAGGCAACATATAACTTGGGGTCTTGATGCAGATCTGTGTCCCCCTCAGGACTGCCAGGACATGGGTATGGAGGTCCCCATGGTGACTGCCAGGCCTTTGTGTTGGGGGTCAGCACTGTGCCAAAATGCCACTGGGACAAAGGTGGTCCTTGGCATTTGTCTCTGCTGAACTCCAGAAGGGCCCTGGCAGCCTGGCCAAGTCCTTCCCAAGAGCTGCTTACCACCACCCTCAGAGCCCAACCATGAGCCCAAGGACCACCCACCTCCCCGTCACACGGAAAGGGTGGAGTGACCCCTCCAATGGGGAGTTGGCCACTGCCTGAGCTGATGAGCCGGGCCATTCCCAAACAGAAAGGATCACTCTTGGCCCAAGCTCTGGTCTGCTACCAGTCTCTCCTCTCTGTCCTCAGCCATGGTCAGGCAAATGCTCTTTCCATGAGGGAGGGAGAGCCACAACTCCTGCCTTGGAAGGAGGATGGAGAAGCAACCTGAGTGCAGGGAACCCAGACAAGTCACTGCTGGCACTGAGAGAATGCAGTCACAGGAGTTGTCGGCTCCTGATGATCCTGCTTGGGGGGGGGGCGGTTCTAAGCAAATGGTTCAAGAGACCTTTCCTGGGCTTCCCAGAACAAGCAGCTCCTGGAGCAGGTCCAGGGGAGGACAAGGACTGGAGCATCTCTCTTATGAGGAAAGGCTGAGGGAGCTGGGCCTGCTCAGCCTCGAGAAGAGACATTTGAGAGGGGCCATTATCAGGGTCTATCATTTTCTGAAGGAGGTGTCAGAGGATGGACCAGGCTCTGCTCAGTGGTGCTGAGCAATAGGACAAGACGTAGGAGGCAGAAACTGATGCACAGGAAGCTCCATCTGAATATGAGGAAGAATTTCTTTCCTATGCAGTGACCCAGTGCTGGAAGAGGTTGCCCAGAGAGGGTGTGGAGTCTCCCTCACTGGGGATATTCCAGAACCATCTGGACACAAACCTGTGCCATGTGCTCCGGAATGACCCTGCTGGAGCAGGGGGGTTGGACCAGATGACCCACTGTGGTCCCTTCCAGCCCGACCCATTCTGTGACTTTCTAACCCAGACTGAGTGACCCAGAAGTGGAGAAAGCCTTCTTTAAACAAATCAAAGACATCTCCCAATTGTAGTCCTTCTAATGGAGATCAGAGAACTTTCAGCATCCACTAGGAAGGTAACATGGCAGGACACAAGAAATCCATGAGATACCTGGAGTGTGAAAGGGATAATTTTTGGTCACAGATGTTGTAAAGGTTTACTTTCTCTAACCTGGTGGAAACTTCTGTCTGCTTAAAGAAATACTGTTGCCATATGTCAAATTACTTTCACCTTGGCAAAACAAATACTTTTTGCACTGATCTGCTTACACAGCAGTTTTGAGTAGACAGGGTATTCCTGGCTGCTCTTTTATCAAGAAAAAAGATGGATGTCCTTTTGTTAAGGCTGTAAAAATTAGTTCCTTATACTTATGAGTCAGAGCTTTCTGAAGCAGCTCACTCCTTTCCCTCACAATGGAGCATTCAGCTTTCATCAGCAGTGCCACCGCTAACGATCCCAAAACCGACAGCCTAAAAAAACATGATGAGCCCTTACAAGGAGTCTGGCAGTAATTATCTTCTCTTAAATATAGACAGAGCAGATAAATGCTGAGCTGGCCATGAATTTTCAGACAAACAAGGACTTGCTAATGATGGATTCTTGAAACTAAGAGGAATGGGACAGTGGGATAACCAATCATTTGCAATACATCAGTGCCAAGTTCTGCTAGAAAAAAATGTTGCAGGGAATTCAAGGTTTCTGGAAGAGGGGATGTGGATGTCAAAATCTAAGTGTCACTATCACTACAGGAAAAAGTTTTGAGAATGCCATTAAGTTAACTTGTGACCTCAAGGAAATCTGACCCAATAGCCCATCAGTCTACTTTAGGAGACCAGGGTGAAGAGACAGGCCTTTGTCATATTAGGCAGATCATCCAAAAACATGGCCTGTATCTGCAGGGTGAGAATCATGTTCTCTTGACTCTTTTACAAAGACTGGGTTTCAGAGATTTTAACTTGCTCCACAGCATTCAGGAATTACAGGACTTGATCCCTTGGAAGAAGAGTTTAAATCATTAAGATTTAAAACCAGGACTGTGACAAATACAAATGTCAGTCTATGATTCTTCAGACTGTAGAATAATGGTTTTTTAAAAGTAAAAATTTCTTTAAAGTGACTTTCAGAAAGCGAGAAAAAGGATGGTCTTTTCTAACCGTTTATATTTTTTTTAAAGCAAGGGGGAGGGGAATAAACAAGACCAGAAACCCACAATTTGGAACTAAAAGCAGTCCTCTTAAAAGTCTTCATAATTGTGCATGTTCTATACCAGTTTTTAAAAATATCACAAAAAAAAAATCACCACAGAAACCAGACAAGGCTTGTCAAAGAATATTTTGCAAGTTAAGTATCTACTTTGTCTAATAATGTTAAAAATTCAGGCAAGTTTGCATAAAAATTGATGATTTCTATGCACACTTGGGTGGAATTCTTGATGTGTAGCTCCAGTGAATGGAATTGGATACCCCTTTATGAAGTCAGTAATGTTTTCAAAACCTAAATAATATTTTGGGCTTAGAGAGTTTTTTATATAACTTCATCTCTCTTTTAAATTTTAGTTCAAAGACAGTGGTTCTCTGGGTATTTGCTTGAGATCTGTAGGCATATCATTAAGTTCTCCCAAAAACAACGTCACCCAGAACATCTCAGTGCAAAGTGGATACAAACACTGTTGTCTGCCATGCACCAACTGAGCAATGGAAATTATTATTTCTTAAATGGAAAAGCAACTAATACATCAAGCAGAAGATGAATGACAGCATCTCCATCTACAAACTGTATCTACAAACAGAATTCTGTCTGTTCTCGCTCAAGAGAACAGGAAACTGGGATACACAGATGCAAACAAAGCTGCTTTTAGGACTCCAAACAGAAGTAAAACCCATTCTGAGAGCTGATGTTCTTTGCAAAAGGCTCTATACAATGTGTTCTCTGCAGAACACCAAACAGAGGAAGGGACGTGCCATATCACAGGTACACCCTTGGTGACTGGAATTCAACACATCCGAAGGTAAAGCCACAAAAATGACAGTTAATACCATCAGCTAAAGCCAGTGTCTCATCAGTAAAATAAAAGCAGAAAACTGAATTCTAAATGAACATTAGGAAATATGACTGGATGCCTCTTCGTCATATCTGAAAAGCAAAAGCAGCACCCTAAGCCAAGCACCCTTTGTCTTACCCGCGAAATGCAACCAAAACGCCTTCTCCAAGAAACAAATTCCTACCTTCTCATCTCTTCCCCTTAGTCAACCAGTGTCATCTGCTTTGGTTAGGAGGAGTTTCAGCCAACAAGCTCTTAGCCCAAACCCAATTTCAGTGACACACTAATAATCTAAAAAACCTGACCATCTGTGTTTCGTGAAAGGGAGACGTAAAAATGAGTATTAGCAGCATATTGATGAAACTGCAAACCAATCTGTTACAAACTCCTTTGCAGTCTCACATGAAAGGCACAGTTGGCAGGAATCTAAAACATTCCATGGGAAAGCTTCTGGAAGAGGAGAAAGAACTGCTTCAAATAACTCAGTTGTCTGGAAGAGAATAAAAAGGGAATAATTAAAGCATGGATCTGCCAAAGACTAAGATAATGTGGAGACCTGGCAGCCACCTCTCATGGCCAGTGAAACCAAACACACTCATGCTTCTCATCTCCCATTAGCAATACAATACTATTAAGCAATAAATCCAGTGTGATTTTTGCATGTTTGGAGGAAGAAGGTGAAATGTGTTTGAGAACTTTAAAATGATCAAACCTTTTTACCTTCACACAGGTCTGCACAATACTCTATAACATACAGAATCAAGAACAGCTGTCCTTTATTCCCAGTCAGGATGCACTCTTGGCTCTAATCAAACTTGGCATCCACTGTGAGTACGAAGACCATTTCATCAGAACTTTGCACTTCTCCTTGATGACCTTCTGAAATTCCTCCTGGCCCCAGCCTCAAGTTTCCCAAGATACTTCTGGACTCAATCTCGACCACTTACAACGTTTACTCAACACTCGGTATCATCATCCAGAAATTTGCTCAGGACACATTCTGTTTCACCATCTGGATCTTTGATATATTGGATATCAGCCTCGGGACCATCAAAGAATCTGCCATTTCTGCCAAGAAGACAAACAGGTCAGTCAAGCTTGAGCTGAGGTTGGCAACTCTACACTGACTGTGCTCAGCTGTGTTCTTTTCTTTCACGTGTTTGGAAAGGCTCCATAATCTTTTCAGAAATTCAGAAACCCAAATGAGGCTGAGCAGCCTGTGGAACCCCTAAATCTGCCTCCTTATTTTTCCTTTAGATAAAATATTAACTTTTTTTTTTTTTCAATCATCAGGAACCTTGATGAGTCACCAGTCTCAAATCTTTCGTCCCTTCAATATGAAAAACACCCCATCCTTCATCAGACTTCAAAAAAGAAACTGCATCACTTCAAAAATCACACCTGGATGCCATTCATGGAATGCTACTCAACAATGAAGTAATTCTTTCCTTCAGAGTTCTCCTCTCTACCAAGACAATTTTTCATGCTCTCCAGCATCACCTTTACAAATTTGGGGGGTTTTACCACTCCTTGATACACATTTTTCTGTCCCAGCAAATTAATCTAACATGATAATATTCCTATCTCATTTTTAAAAAACTCAGCAGTCCAGATATCAAACCCTCATAGACCCTTTGCTTTGCAGCTCCCTCTTACACTTTTATTCCAAGCCCTTTTGGAACATGGGCAGTTTTAATCACAGTCACCTTCATTGTAACACAGAACACAGCTTTGACAGCATTATAGCATTAAAAGCAGTAAAACTCACAGATACAACATGCTTCAATGTATACATCACATGTAAACTCTTCTCTGCCAATCAGTTACTCTGACATTCCACAGAACCATTAATCACTGGCCTGATGTTTTTCCTGCTCCTTCTTTCTCCGTATGAAGGCAAGTGCAAAACCAGGATACAAGGTTCTTATTTGCTCTCTTGTTTTTTACACAACACCTTGTCCAGCACCTCAGGCTCTTGTACATTATCACAGAATCACAAAATGGTTTGGGTTGGGAAGGACATTAAAGACCAACTCATTCCAACCCCCTACTACACACAAATTCTAAGTAGTGCATATTTGCACTACCAGCTACATCAAAAAATTCTCACTACGTCATCATTTCTGAAAGTTTTATTGAAAACTGTGCACACAGTAAAATTATTAAGTAACCAGCCAGTGCATTCTCTTCTTTAAAAAAATTAACTGTTCAGCAAATTCATTAGATTTGACAAAAACCCCTTAACTGAACAGCAAAAAACGTGAAAAATATTAAAAATAAAATTTCCTCTGAGCAGTCAAACCAAACAAACTTGGGATTTGTATTTCAGATACATCAGTAAGAAGCCTTCTGATACCCTAGATGACTTGTGAACATTATTTTTGTAACAGAGTCTTTCGGCCACATGGAGCCCTGTTGCTGTGTCTTAATACAGAGCTTTTCTTCCTGGAACAAACCAGCTGTTCCCGTAGCTCTGCATCCCACACCAGACAGCAGTGTCTGTTTAAGGAGGAATGACAAGCAAGGCACAAAATGATCATCACTCTCATTCATTCTCAGCATCCAGCAACAAGTTTTCAGCACAGACACTGCATTTGGGTTATCCAGGCAACAGGCCTCCTAGCAAATCCAGTTTTCTGCTTCTCTTGCCCTGTGTTGAACCTTGTCTGTTCTTCTACCCTTCCCAACATTCAGCAGCAATGAATTCTACAATTTACATTATGAAAATAAACTTCCCTTTGATTACTTTAGAGCTTCACCACAGCTGAAGAAATCTGTAATACTGGTGCTGTCTTCTTCAAAATATTAATCTTACTACACGTCTTCCTACAAAAACAACACTAATTTTAGTTTCCATTTTCTAGGCAGGTGTGATGTGTAATTCATGTCCAACGTCTAGGAGAAAACTGATATGTTCAACAACAATGATGATGTACTAAAAAAACATATTGATCTTTTCATGATTACAGTCATTGTATAAAAGTCAATATAGGGTTGTTTTTTCATCTGTACCTAATGAATTTAAAAGCATAGAAAAATCTACTGCTGCTGTCTGATTCACAGTAGCCCTTTCCCGAACTCCATAGAAGCAACAGAGTAAAACCACACTAGGTCACCTCTTTCCCAGCATAGGGATGGTAACAGATCATCCCAAACCCTGTACCACCATTTGTCAGAGCCTTTTACTGCTACTCATGGTCCCACAGCCCAATTCCCTGCAAAGGTAGAACAAAAATAAATCAAAAATCTCCAAAGCCCTGGCAGCTCCTCTGCCACACAGGCCCATGCTCTTTTCTCTGGTGTCTTTTCTAGGCCCAGTGCAGTGCTGCAGGTACCACACAGGGCAGGCACTAAAACAGAGTCCATTCGAATGTGGGACCTGATGTCCTCACTCAGTCACACTTTCAGCCTCCTCAGCACTCCGACAAAGCAAACAAAGCAGCCGAGTCCCAGGTTCTGTGTTGTCGCTTGGCAAATATTTACCCAAAAGAGTCACAGAATCATAGAACACTTCCAGGGATGGGGAGTCAGCCTGAGAAAGCTGCAGGACCTTGGATGACACGGAATTTAGGCCCAAATGAAGGAGCATCCAAAGCTTCTACACAATATCCAGCGTCAGCCAAACCCCAGTGCCTGTGGTGCCAGGCAGGGATCTGCAGCCACAGCTGGAGGCTCCCAAAGCCAAGAGCACCTCCTGGAGCACAACACGCAAATGTAAAGCCATGTGACACTCTTCATATCAAATTTCACCTCAGCACAGATGAACCACTAATTTGGTAAAATTCTGTATTTCTTAGAAGGCCCGACACCAACCTCATCAGCAAAGTGAGTTTTTACGGTACCAACCCCACGTCACACACCCTCATGCCGTACTCAGTGCCTATCCATTAGCCACCTGACATGAAATAAACCCCACTACAGTCAAACTGCTTACGATAACAACAAACACCAGTAAAATGCAGTAAAAAACACCCTCATTCAGTTTCTTTTACACCCAGACTTCAGAATACGTAATATTAAAGAAGTTGTTGTAATTTCTTAAATAAGTAAGTAAACCGATTTTAATTTCCATGTGCTTTTTCTGCACATATTATTTCTTTGGTTACCACGTCTGGCTTTGTTCTTTGTTGCAGTGTAAAAACATGCTGGTATATTAAAATGTTACTAAGTGTGTACAGATGTATAGCTTCTATTTGAGCAGCTCAGGGACTGGTAACCATGGCACTGCTTCCAAGAATAGAATTATCATCTGTAACAGCACTCATGCTGTGGCAGTTGACAGAATGGTTATAAATATATCTATTAGCAGCCTGAGCTGAATCTTTAAACAGCACTATAGGGACAGCAGTTGGCTAAAAATAGCTTGACAATATTGCATTTGAACACTTGTCCTCAGAAACACTTTGTCACATCCACAGAGCGAATTTCAATTTTATTTTTTTTTTCCCTGCACGAAGCTGAAAATGAATTTCTGTGGCACACAGGAGACAGACAGTGTGACATTTTTTGACCTCCCTCCTCCCCGAACGCTACAAATAAAAGCACAACAGCAACAATCTTGAAAAGGCTGCTATAAAACATGATGTGATGCCTAGAATTCAAAGCACATGAGGCAAGGGCCGGATCAAATATCATTTTACAAGGAGGGGAAAAAAAAAAAAGAACACATGGCAATCAAGAGCACACAAATAATCTGTCTGAGCTGCTGGAGATCAGCTTCGTTTTAATACACTTCCATAGAACTGGAACAGGGAAATGATGGTTACAAAGTTGTTACTAACAACTGCATGAGCCACCATTCAGATGAATAAAGGAAAATGGTCTCAAAATTCAGAAATCATGAATTCAGACACACATTCTCAATTTTGCTTGCTACTTTTAGTATTTTCATCATCTTTGTGATCACAGTTGATACCAGTGCAGTAATAACGCTGTGGTCAGTTCAGTCAGCTGATTAAAAACAAACATTTATTAATCGGGGAAGTGTTTACACCTCTTTAAATTATCAAATGAAAATACAAACTGCTAATTGCCTAATAAGCAACTGCATACTGGCAAATGTGGTTCATCCAAAAAAAAAAAACTGAATTAATTATGAAGTTCTCCACAAAGAAAGTTGTGAAGAAATCAAGTCATACAGTAAAGAATATTTTAGCTGAGAAGAAATCTCTGGAGGTTCCCTGATCAGCCCTTTTGCTCAACACAGGGCTCATTAACAGGAGGCTGTTTCATCAAGTCTAATTCTGAAAATGGAGATTTTGCAACATCTCTGAGCAGCCATTTTGTGTCTCAGTGCCCTCCCTATAAACAAGAATCTTCCTAACATCTCACTGCAGTTTCTCATCTTCCAGCTCGTGCCTACTGCTTGTAATTTGGGTGGTGCCCAGTGACAGACAGTGGAAATGGGCACAGACTGAACACAGGTGGTTCCCTCAGAACATCAGGAAACATCCCTGAACTATCAGCCTGTTTCCAGCACAAATCCAAACCACAGCCCCAAAACAGCCACTCTGAAGAAAATTAACTCTGCTGCAGCCCAAACGAGCACAGCGTGGCTGAGCACCAGAACAGGTTGCCCAGACTGGCTGTGGATTCTCCCACCTTTAACGTACTCAAAAGTCACCTGGACACAAAAGGCTTTAGGTGGCTTGAGCAGGATTGGAAAAGATACCCTCCAGCTGTGTCTTCCAGCCTCTGCCATTCTGATGCACACTTGGATGTGCACTTCCAAATGCAAAGGAAAACAAGACTCTGGGAAAGGAAAAGTATCTCCCAGCCCAAACTAAATACAGCTTTTAGAGTAGGTTTATATTACACCTTCCATCTTTCTTGAGGATTATTTAAGGATGAACTACAATTTAAATAGAACAAGTTCGATCTGTTGTACCCTTCTTAAAGCCTTATTTTTGGTAAGATAATGTAATCTGCCACATAAAACTTAAATACTGAAAAAGTGAACTCTACTGTAGTACGAGACCTGAATATTCAGGCGAGAAAATTAAACTCTTGGGATAATTAGAATTGCTGTTTTCATAAGGCATATGGATCAACTTGGTCATGGCAGTGAACTTGGGCTGCAAGGCAAAAAGAATTAACACTTCTACACAAATTTGTCCTTTATCAACTACACATCACCTCTTTCTTTAAAATTTAAAGACTTCCAATCTTTTTTCTAGATGTCTCCCAGAGGAATTAGAGCACACATTACAACTCTGAACTTCTGAAAAATTTATATAAATACTGACAGTACTACTCCACATCTCTCTAGGATTTTTGCATATCTGCCAAGTGATATGAAAGATTTTTACTCAACCAGTCAAAGAGTGATGCTGAGGACTAAAGGAAAGTGATGTCCGATCTGGTCAGACACTTCTTTAAACAGAAAAATTCATGACAAAATAAGCCTTTAGAATGAGCAATAGCTTCACTGATAGAATTCTTTTAAAACATCTGATTTTTACAAATAAAAATTACTTGAAACCTCTGTGCAAAAGAAATTAATTTTTGTTCCACTTAACTTCAGTGTCTACTACAAAAGTGATGTTATTCCAAGGGTGTAAAAGCTTTGTTAGGAGTTCCAGTTCAACTTGTGCCATAAATTTAAACTGAATAACATCTCTATTACTTTATGACTCTGTTCTGATATAAATCTTTGGTCAAGTAGCATTTGACTCTGATCAGAATGGCTTTTTCTCCTGAAGCAATTTGTTGCATGTATTCCCTTAGAAGTAAAAGCAGAATATCAAAAGTTGCCTGAATTTACTATAAGTTAATCAGATAGTCTAAAATTAATCATTAGTATGGATTAGTTGGCTGGATCCATTCACATAATTGGTCTTGACTGAATAAAGCATCAGTTCCCAAGCACGAGCTACTGAAGGCAAGAGAAGGTACATTTAAAGTTCAACACAGAAAAATTGAAATAATAATTAAAAATAAAAATAAAAAAGCACCACACCCACACCTATCATTGTTTGCTTTAACGACTTCAGAGACAACATCTATTCTGAGATGTAGCTGCCTATATTTATGTTTAAATCTCAGTCACAGTGCCATCTGGTGACTATTTATACTCTTGTACATTGTAAATAGATGGGTTGTTTTAGGCTCACACAACCACCTCATGTCATCCACTAACCTCCTCCTAAGTTTATCTAAAGGTGAGGATGGGAACAATTCTCTAGGAACTAGAACGGTTCAAGATTTCCAAGTTTGCATGTTCTTCTTGCAACCTTAGAAGTGCTCTAGGAACACAGTGGACTTTAACCACTAAGGCGTACGAATATTGCTATAAAATAATAGTTTATGTGGGTGGACATGAACAGCAGGATCACAAGAATGAGCTAAATGGAAGGGTTTGCTTTCGGTTTGCTTTTCCCTGGAATTTGGCCTCCAAACACCAGCTATGCAAGGACAAGCAGTGCTAACTGTTTTTCAAACTCTGCTGCTAAAATTACCACAGCTTTCACTGAAAAAGTGGTGGCAGATAAATATAGTGAAGACAAATTGTAGTATCAAGTATAAAGTTTATTGATCAGTTTACTGTGTTCACATATGAAAAACTCAACAGACTTCCCAGTCTCATTATATATTTTATCTTTTAACAATTCATAGAAGTTATGAGCCAAGTTCTGACACTTTGATGAAGGCACTATCATGGGAGAAAGATTTCTTATGCTGATGTTGACTTTTATTTTTCCCCCTTCCCCAAACTCACAGCAAATATTCCCATCATTATTCACCCTTCACCCCTTCCCACAACAGAGTAAGTGACAAGACTGTAAGACTGTATATCTATAAAAGAGGAGCAACAAGGGAAATACCATATTATTTCAGGCAACATTTTTCCTTAATCCAGACATGCAGTAAGAACAATACCTGATTGGAGATTGAGGTAGTACAAAAAATTCCCCAAACTGGGCGTTGGAACTAGATGTTCTTTAAGGTCCCTTCCAGCCCAAACAATTCAATGATTCTATGATTCTATTCAGCCAAAAATTGTTACACTAAGAAAAAGGCAGCTACAGAACACAAATTATAAGTAGACTTATGTCTCTCCCTCCTTCTTAAATAAAAAGATTCCATGAAATACTACCCTTAAGTTTTTCAACAGGTGTAATCAACTTCATAGGAAATAAATGTGCGTATCTGATCAATTAGATAATTAATTCATATTGCTGTTTCTAATGATCCCTAATACTACCTCAATTTCCAGTCCAATATCTCTTCTGTTATTAAATGTATTCACAAAGGATCACATGGAGAGAACATTAAATATTACTTCAGCTGCTACCATTTTTCTTCAAAACAGTAACAAAACACCTCAACTATTCCATAAAAAAAACAGCTGACAAGCTCAGAGAGAACAACTATTGCCTATTTTCTTGTGGAAGGCACTGTTACATTCCATTTAGGGAAGAACTTTCAGCAGGCCTGTTATTCACTGCATAAAAGAGGAAAGACTGTTGCCAAAACCCAAATCCACTGCATTTAGAAGTTTCACTAGAAGAAACTGCTCTGATTCCACACTCATTAAAGTAGAATTATTCTGAACATACTAAACAGGTCAACAATTTCTGATTAAGTTTTCTTTCCATATATACTATTAATAATTCTGCCATTATTCACTGTTTTCTAGAAAGCAGTTCAACCCCAAAGGTACCAGTTTTGATTTTCAAGGGTAATACAACCAATTCCTGACAACAATAAGTATACACAACTATTTGATAAATTGGAGGGGAAAAAGACCCAATCTTTCCCAAGGAATTGTAATTAAATTCCTCTGTTCTCTTCCATTAATATTCCAGAGTGACACAGACTCATTTCCTATTCCCTTGATGAATATTCATTAGAGAAGTGACTGGAACTCATGTCCACTTCCCTCCTGTACTCACCATTTAAAACAGTTCCAGGCTGGGCAGTCCTGGAACACCACGGTGCCCTGGGAGGAAAGGGCCAGAATTTGTATTTCTGGTGCATCATATTGAGCTCACAAGGGCTCAGGACCAAGGTTTGCTCAGTTTGCTCTGATTGACCTGGCTGCAACTTTATTTTACGAGTTGTAACTGCCACAGAAGTTTGTCCAGCTGAGCAGGATACGATGTCCAATTTGTTTTACTTCTGTCAGTACAACCACAGTTTTACACTCACGGTTGTGAGGCACAATTAGTCTATGGAGAATAAGATACTTATGAATCCAATAATGATGTGGTGTAAATAAATACCGGCCTTGCCTGAAGAGAGACCCTTTAAGAGGTGATTGCAGCAGAGCTGTACAGGCCTGGCATGATTAGAGATGGGACACACGGGACACTGGAAACCCCAAAGGCTGG
This sequence comes from Oxyruncus cristatus, assembly GCA_013399855.1. Lineage (NCBI taxonomy): Eukaryota > Metazoa > Chordata > Aves > Passeriformes > Cotingidae > Oxyruncus > Oxyruncus cristatus. The sequence goes on along the minus strand of VXAY01003566.1, from coordinate 734,668 downwards.
AAATCACTGACCAACAGGCAGATAAAGAAATGCAGCTGGATGAAAACCCTACTCAGGGCTAATGAAGAAAACAAACAACACCAAAAAGATGCTGATTTTGGATGTAACATGGAACTGCAGGCCAGTGGAGAGAAAGCAAGGGGTAAAAACACATTAGAAAGTGTATCCTAGAAAAGAAACCTCCTATGGCATATTCCTCCCCATGAAGGCCACCTGTCGGTGACACTTCACCTGCACTGGGAAGAGACCAACTGTAGAGCAGTGGGAGGGTGGACATAATTCCTACCCCTTTTCCTATTGCTAAGAATTTAGTGTGTAATAATTCAGTGTATAATAATTCTAACTGTAAAGATTAGATCTGGAGTAATAATGATTAAAAGGTTAAGATTTCAACTGTACTAATACTAAATTCCTGGCTTAGCCATGTAAGATGCACTTTCTCTTTGCCTGTGAAACAATAAAGGATGGTACCAAATGACTTCCAGATGTGCCTTCCAACCTCAACCCTTTTTTGAGACTGACTCAGTGAATATGACTCTAATGCAACTACTAATTTTCCTTAATGAATCAGAAACTGAAAGTTCTAATAATTTTGCACTTGTACTTACATTTTCCACCCTCATAGTGATGACTATGATGTAGAATATAACTGGCATCATATATTCTTGAGATCTTTTCATGTACTGGTGAAAAACGTCACAGGAATGCAGCAGATCACTCAAGAGAAACACAAAAATGATATAACACAGGAGTACACTGATTCTGAAAAATATCTTTCCTTTTTTTCCTGTTCAGCACTTTGACCTTGAAGTTCTTAGACAAAAAATGGCATGGAGCAACTCACATTAGTATGGAAAAGTAGTCTCCTAAGAGAGCGTACTGCCCTGAAATGGGCTAAGGTCAGGAAAAGGAGACTTTTGATCCAATGTGACTGTGTTCAACTGTGCACCCAGGTGGCCAAGAAGGTCAATGGATCCTGGCCTGGATCAGGAACAGTGTGGCAGCAGGAGCAGGGAAGTGATTCTGCCCCTGGACTCAGCGCTGGTGAGGCCACACCTGGAGTGCTGTGTCCAGTTCTGGGCCCCTCAGTTCAGGAAGGATATTGAGCTGCTGCAGAAGGTGCACAGAAGAGCAACCAGGCTGGGGAATGGACTTGAGCACAAGTCCTATAAGGAGAGGCTGAGGGAGCTGGGGTTGTTTAAGCTTGGAGAAGATAAGGCTCAGGGGAGACCTCATCGCTCTCTACAACTCCCTGAAAGGAGGGTGTAGCCAGGTGGGGATTGGTCTCTCCTCCCAGGAACCAGCAGTAGGACAAGAGGGCACAGGCTCAAGCTCTGCCAGGGGATGTTTAGGTTGGATATTAGGAAGAAGTTCTTTACAGAGAGGGTAATCAGCCATTGGAATGGGCTGCCCAGGGAGGGGGTGGATTCACTGTCCCCGGAGGTTTTTAAGATGAGACTGGATGTGGCATCAGTGCCACGGTCTGGTAACCGTGGTTGGCAGTGGATCAAGGGTTGGACTTAATGATCTCAGAGGTCCTTTCCAACACATGTGATTCTGTGTTAAAATGACAGTGTTAAGGTCTTCTGGTATCCTCAGAACTATTTCTGTCAAGACAGAACAGTTATCAGAAGTCAACCCTTGAAGTCCACTTTTATAATGAGGGGGAAATCTAATCAAAATCCCTTTCCTGCTTGATTCAAGCCAAATCACCCTCAGCAATTGCCCCTACTCATGGGTAGCCTGTTGTAACAAGAAATTCCCTCTTGACAAGATAGAGTTACTAAACTTCATTCAAACTGCCATGTCCCAATCCCTGCGTGTCGTGTCAGCTTTCATAATTAGAACATTCAGCACAAAACCTGAGGGTAAAAATTCACTTCACAGAACTCTTACAGGGTGAGGATTCATTGAGCTTCTCAGGAGAAAGTGAGAAGAATCTTCCTACAACAATATATAACTACACATACAACTTCATGTCATCTGCTTACTCAGTGGAAATAAAATGGCCCCACATTCATTAAACAAATAACAGTGGTTGCTCTTAATTCCCTTTCAAGTTAAAACCAGTCAATAGGAACACTGGAAGACCCAGTCAGGCAGCAATTGAAACAGATTTCTGAAAGTAAACACACTCAGATGCTTGACTTCAGCTTTCACCTAAATAAGCATCTTCAAAAGTAGCACATTTTCAAGCATGTGTTAAATAAAAACAGCAGCAGTCAACTTTCCATTTTAAATGAAAAAATTCGTAAACTTGTTTAGAAAGAAGTAAATTAAGAACTGACAAAAATGACAGCTGAAAGCAGTAGAACAGTCACGGTGGGTTTTTTTCTAAATATAAATCAAGTGAGACTGAAATATCTTCAGTTTCATTTATAAAAGCAAGTTATATTTTTCTTTTCTAAAGTCTACCTACTCCTATACAATTTTAGCTGGCATTAATTGGTTTTAAATTGTTTTTCATAATGCTGAAGTTATAGTTCTCTTTTTTTAAATCTACCTACCTGTATACAACCTTAACTGGTATTAATCTGCTTAAATTGTGTTTCATAACTCTGAATGAATTAACTTTACCTTGCAGTTTCCAAGTTATTTGTAGCTTTCGTGGCTCAGAACCTCAGCCTTAGACTAGAACACTAAAAGCACTGACACATATATATAATAAAAGTAGTACAGTTTTCCAGGGAATATGCCACAGAATTACATGACCAAAAGGAAAGGACAGAGCAAGAGAGCATGAAGGCCACACCAACCACCAATCCCAGCTGAGTAACCAGGTAGCCTTCACTAATATCCCTCAAAAATAAGCAGCTCCAAACACCTCTGCTCCACACCTAAACATTTGTTCTCACTCAACTCCACCTCCCGCGTGCTCACAAAGCCTCGTTTGCTTTGGGGTTTTCCTCCTGCAGACTCTGTTGCTGCATTTTTATATGATCGATCTTACAGACATTCGAATCACTAAGGGGAATCATTGAGGCAAGTGTAGACTCCTTGGGCTTACAGGCTTAGCCTGGGTACTAAATAAATTGAGCCATTTCACTTCTCTTCTGTAATGGAATCTAAGAAAAATAATCTTCCTGGACACTTTTCCGTGTTATGCAGTCTGACTATTCCCAAATCGGTTTGGTGCGTTATTTACTTCGGGTTTTCTGAAGTCTTGGATGTGTAGAAAGTCCCCCCATTTTGTGGTTCAAACCTCCTGTACTCCCATGCACAGACAAGCCATTTTACTTAAAATACAGACTCCTTTATGTGGTACATGAAAATAAACCAGAACATGAACAGAATTTCAACAGAATATGAGCAAATCATCCAGATGAAATCATTTTTATGTATTTATGACCCAAATTTGCCATTCACAAAACTATCCACCTGGTGATATGAAATTGATAGTAGGGATTTGTGTTTAGATCAGGTCTAAATTCCCTCCTTGCAATATTAAATCCATATTAGGAATTCCTGCTTAGATTACACTTCAATTTCTTAACTTAAAAAAGGTGCAATTCCATGTAGGCAGCAAATCTTTCCAATTTCCAACAGTCATTTTTCTAGTCCTCTCTTCAAAACCTACCATGAGTTGGTGGTAGGACACGTAACCTCCAGATTACAAACCACAGGGAATTTAGGTATCCTTTAAGAACTCTGGTCTTTTAAATAGCATGAACTCTCAGTCGTGGATACCCAACAAATGAGTTCATTTACACATGTATTCTCTAGCTGTCATTAATTATATTTGAACTCGAACTCAGCTTTATCTTAAACTGTTTATTAATGGAAAATAAAAATCTATTTAAAATTTAACTCTTTAGGAAAAGTGGGGAAATTTTGTTTTGGTAGCATATTAAAAGGTTTGACTTTCAACCAGACTTCTTCAAAAGAATGTTCAGATTCCACTCCAAAAAAAAAAAAAAAAAANAAAAAAAAAAGGAAAAGGAAAAAAATAAAAACCAGCAGAAGTTGCTCGGATGCTGTGATAACGTACGCTGAATTTTATCCAACTAGCACACAAGTTTTGGTAGAACATAAGGATTAACACGTTCAACACTTGCCAAGGCTGCCTCAACACTGAAATGTCCTGTTGAATTAATTTCAGAGCAGGTGCATTCCCCCCATTTCCAAGAGCGAGCGCTGACACACGTCAGCTCCAACGAGATGCTCTCGGAAGGCCGGAGACACGGATGGGCACAGGTATCCATGGGGGCACTGACACTGCCGACACTTTAGCAGGACGTTGGTGTCACAGCAGTGATACACAACTATATCAGTTTCAGAGCCATAACCTCTCCTTCCAAGTTCCTGAGGGAAACAGTAAAGGAAAAGTGAAAACCTACCCAGAAGCACTCGAGGAAAACGATCCAATCAGTTGGGGTGGATGATGACAATTCACTTCTGTTTATTTGCAACTAAATAATTTTGTTTATATTACTGCTTAAAACCTCTAGCTGCAGAGAAATCTTAATTCTTTCTACGAGGTCACAGATTTGTTTTCACTGTGTGCCCTGAATATTTATTAAAGATGTAAGGTAGCAATTTGCAGTAGATTATATGATCATAAACTGACAGCAAAGACCTGAGGAAGTGGCACTGGCAGGCAATTAGGGAAATTCCTGAGATGGGGAAGAAAAAAAAAAAAGAGGAAAAAAAACCCCAGTAGCAATCACAATTATTTTAAAGAAGTTGGGCATTGTCACGGGATATAAAGGAAACAGCAACTGGAAATCCTCAGATTTCAGTGTTTTTGCTGTTTATTTTCTTTGCAGCTGTAGTTATTCACGCTGACTGCTCCTGAGCTCACCTGGCTAAAGCAGGGATAAGCACCCAGCAAAACAGGACCTGAACTGAATACAGAGAGCAGATGAGAAGCATCATCCTGACACTGTTGGCTCATGATACAGGTGCATCCTTGCCTCATCCTAGATAAAACATTACTCAAATTAGAAACTGTGGAGTCAAATCTGGGGCAAAATGTAGGCTGTAACCAAATTTGTATGACAACAACCAGGAAAGCCTTTCTTAGTCTTCCTGTCGTGTCAGTTCTGGTCCCTGTTTCTCTTAGTTAAAAAATGTATTATAGAAATATAGAATATATTATACAGCAGACATACAGATACCCCTCATCTCTTCACCTTAAAATTCATTTAACAGTAGACTTCACTTAATCCATATTCCTTTCAATTCAGAATTCCCTAGAAAAATCTCAGCTCGGAACGCAGCGCTTTTCATGTCCAGTATTGAAAACCCACCACTTGATATTCTCCACCACTCCAGATCCAAACCTACTCCCCAAGTACAAATGCTGCAGAGAAACCTGCAGAGAATCTGAACCTGTTGTGTCTATTTTTCATTTAATTGCCTTCAAATCAAACAGAGTCTGAGCAAAACCCACAGACAAACCTGCAAGGAAATGCCTTTCCACTACACAGAGGATAATTTGGAAAACAGTTTCAAATCTGCTGCTATTCTTTAAGATCTTCCCAATTCATAAAGCAGCAATAAAATGTAAGCCAGCTGGTCACACAGAGAGGGAAGTAAGAAAAATTGCAGTTTATGCTATGTGATGAGCTAAAATTCAAGGTTTATTTAGGGGTTGGAAAAATAAAAGGTCCACCATAACTCCAAACAGTAAATGTAAATGTCAAGGAATAAATTTTTAAAACATAGCAAGTCAATTATCAAAATAATCTGTACCTTCCTTCAAAGAAGAAATACAGCAAAGAGGGGGTGGGAAAGGGGAAAAGAAAAGATGTTAGAGAAGCTGTGAAATTGTGTTGCAATGTAGCTACACGCTGCTCCAGAGCCAACGCATCACATTTGTTTAGGTTAGTCCAAGGCCAACACTTCAGCCTGGCTGACAAAGTCTTAATGAAGTGTTTCACTGTGCTGGAGACTTTAACTATTTGGGCACACAGACGAGCAGCTCCTCAGTTGGCTGCATTCTGAATTTTTCTTCCAAACACCTTCAAAAAAAGCTTTTCTTGCCTCAGAGACCAAGTCTACGAAGGGCATTTTCCATTGTTTTTCGAACCCTCTAATGTGAAGGATTTGGTTTCCAAAATCAAGTTCCAGCTCTATAAAATCCAGGGAAAGCAAACTGAGCAGCGACCAAGCAGTTTCCTCTCTTTTCTGAGAAAGGCAGAAAAGCTTTCTAACTCTTTTGAAGGCACTTAAACCTTCCTTCACCATGGAGACCGCAGTAAGTTTTTACTTTTTTGGTTATTTGCAGAGACATGAGCCTGAAAAGCATCACAGAATCATTAAGGCTGGAAAAGACCTCCAAGATCACCAAGTCCAGACTTTGACCAAACACCACCACACCCACTAAACCGTATCATGAAATGCCACATCCAGCTGTTTTTTGAACAATTTGATGACTCCACCACTTCCCCTGTTCCAATGCTTGACTACTCTTTCAGTGAAGTTTTTCCTGATATCCAGCCTGAACCTCCCCTGGTGCAACTTGACCCTGCACAGTGCAGAGAGATAACACGTCTTGGTTTGCACAAATGGATGTCTAATTTTCAGGGGGAAACAAGGTCCCCTTTATACATAGGATACAAAGATATACCCTGTATACAGGATATAAAGAGAATGCGAGACCTTCTACATCAGGGACTTGTCACAAAGTGGCTTTCACAGAGGTCACGTGAGCAGAGCTGACACTACACAAGCACCTGAGGATCAGGTTGTCTGGGTTTTCTTCCTCCACAGAAATCACAGTCAAAGTTACTACTCAGTGAATTCCAGGGTTATAACTGCTCAAATTTGGGAACAAGCCTTTTCTTTTCCTCAACTGACTTCTCTGAAGTTGGACAACAATCACCCTGAGGAACATCCGCTGAATTAAGTGGCACAGAACGTGATAATAAAATTATTATTACTTTTATTAATTTTTCAGTTAAAAATCTAAAGTTCACCCACCATTTCAACTCCATTTCAACTAGACTGGGAGATCATAACCCCACACTTGGATACCAGGTACAAAGAATAGCGACAATTCAATCAAGCCATTTTACTTCTTTTGTGGTTGAAAAACTGTCTGGGTGAAGTTATGCATTACAGTGGCATCACAGCACCACCACAAAGGAAACCCAAAAGGTCGTTTTCGAAACTGAAACATTAAAAAAAATGTTCATTATAATTCGTAAAACTTTAAAACTTTACAGAGATACAGCCTGAATAGCAAAACCAGCACTTTGGGGCCAATCATCACTGAGCTCTATGATAGTGCTGGAAAGGGAGCATCCTCCTTCCTTTGGAATTTGACATCTCTGTCACACAGAATAAAACTCTAAAATAATAATTGGTCCCACATTATCTCACTCACAATAAGTAAAGAGAAAAGATACCAAGGGCAGGAAGCCCTTTACTTGCTTCAAAGTCCAGTGGTGGAAATTGCAGGTGGACAAATTAGGGCTAATGGTAAAATGCACTTTCGAAAGGCACAGCTGTGCCACCATTAAAGGACCTGCTCGAAGGATGGAGAGAGTTTTCTGCCACTGAAATATTTTAATAAAATTGGATAACTTCCAAAAATGCATGTCTCAGCTTGGAGTTTTTGGCTTGCTGCTGGAACCTCAGGAGTAAACTTAGAGGGATCAGATTAGATGGAGCATCTGTAGGAAGTTTTCCACCAAGCCGAGTGAAGAATGAGAATTCTATGAGTTTCTATGATCTATTCTATGAGAACAGACTGGTAGCATCTGGATAACATTCCATCTTTTGGTATTTCAACTGATTTTGTCTCCATTTCTAGCTGTTTTCCCCCCACACTCCCATTTCAGCCTATGGAGCACTGATAGTCTATAAGTGGCTACCAAGCAATCAGATAAATTCTGGGAGATGGTTTGGATTGACCACAGCACTGCACTGACCAAGCAAGAGGTAGAAAAACATATGAAGAATAACATGGAAGAATTAAAGCAAACAGACAATTGCCCACAGGCAACAAGCACTGGGCAAAGGACACAATCCAGAAACGGCTTTTGGTAAAAGGCTCAAGGTGCTGGGCAGAGAAAAACTCGTGTTGAGTTTTCCCAGCAGTGAAAAATGCAGGATTTTAGACTATTTTTTCATTCCTAAAAACAGGATTACATCCCCCCTTCCTCCCCCTTGTCACAGTACAGAGCACTCAGTGGTTATAGTGAGAACATTCCTGACTGTCCATCTTGTGTGATCTTTGGCAAGTCATTGACTCCTTGTTCTGGACTGTCAGTTGCTGTATCAAATGGCAGCAATAGTAATAAAACTGTCTATTACTTGCATTTGCGTCTTGTCCAACCAAAAATGAGTGGAGTTTTATGGAATTACTCAATCCTAATAAAGTTACTTGTACAGTACTTGAAATGCACTGTTCACTTTGCTGGTCATTTCATACGAAGATCTAACATAACTGAAAGTAAACGTAATAAAATTTAGACACAGTAGCTCCTGCTATGAAGCAATCTAGAAGCTTCTTTGCTCCCGAGAATCACTTTATTTTAAAAAAACATTTTAATTGCTTCCTGTCATTTGTCTTCTCAGACCTATTTCAGCTAAACCAATAATATGTTTTAAGAGTCCCAGGTTTAAAATTAGCAAGTCATTCTGAGTTCTCCACTCTTACCCATCTAATTGCAGAGTATGATGTATTATCCTCACTGTGCTTAATGGCTACAGACAGTTGAAGCACATCCAAGTCACTTAACAGCAATATTTATACAAATACTTCATCAAACTCCAGATCTCCAAGTCAAGTGGCACAGAAAACATTCCACGCACAAGCAACATGTACCAGTGCAAAGGATCAGTTTCCCCAATGTAATATTCATAGTACTTTTTATCTTCTACCATTTAAACACAGTAACATTAGGGATTTAATTTACTATGAGATTACACCTATGGAAAATCAGGTCTAAATGAATCATAGAGAAAAATCTGAGAAATGACACTCTAATTGATCAACAGCCCCAGATTCTTGCAATTCTCCATCTTCATACAAGAATTTTTTTCACAAATTCCTCTCTCACATATTCAGTCACTGCAATATACAGCAAGATCAGCAGTTTTATGACATTGCACAGAAATCAATTTCATAAAATGGCCCAAAAATATGAGTAGCTTTCATGTAACACAATATTAAAACCTTCATTTATATAAGTCTTGGGTTTTTTTCCTCTTTGTCATACAAGGATTTTCCTCTTTGCTACTTTTGACAATTTTAGATAATTTTTGTTTCTTGAAAATTTAAGTATTTTAAACTCAATTTTGTCCTACTCAGCCTAATAAGGAGTCAGCCTCTAACGCTGATCAAAGACGATTTTATCACATCATTCTCAGTACTAAACTAAGAATAAAGCCTCCACTACAACTTGGGATTTTATGCCTGTTTCACTGATAGCAGTAGAAAGCCTTAAACGCATCCATAAATAAACTGGAATTCTCTTAAGCAATCTCTCTGACAAGCAATCTTACTAAAAAATTGCCAACTATGACATTTAAAACCTGGTTTACCCATAAACAGCAAATGTGGAGCTCGCTGTGATGATTATCCAGTCATTTCCCTGGGTGAAACAAAGTTGGTAAAGCAGATTCTGATGTGTCCTTTCAAAAATGCCTTGGCATCAATTACAGCCATCACATTCTGCACTTGCAACTCCTTCTGAGCAAAACCAGCACACTTGACCTACTCTTTTGAAGTCCTCACAGTAATAAATTACTCAACTTCATTCTCTTTCTCACACTCCTGGGTAAGGCAGCTGTCAAAAATGCCACTTTACCTAAACAGAAGATTCACAGCCTTAATATTCTAATTTTTTTTTTTTTTTAATCAAGATGGTCTTTATCTCATTTGGCCAGTTGTCTGAAAAACAGAGCATAACTATGATCTGTCTCTAAGATGGAGAAAACATTTCAAGAAAAATGTTATTTGAAAAATTAAGAAACTGGACTTGCTTGAAGATTTATTTATTCTCAAATTGAGAGGAAAAAATTATGGTACATGGCATTTCTCTCAGCCTTCTGTAAATCTGTTCTTCATTATTTATCAATGTACTGAGTCTCCGTGGTTAAAAGACCACAGAAAATTATTAAATTGATAAAATTCACAGAATTTCAAACAAGTTCCATCAAACATTTGGCACAAAAATATTATCATATGGAGCATGAGCAATATCTAAGCAAAAATGGAACATGAGGTTGAAGCCAACTTAGGCAGCAAATTTCTAGATCTTTCCATTTTGAACTTGACTGTTTCACAAAATAAGAACTAAATTTTAGTGAGCAGAACAATTGCTTCAAAGAGAGGAAAAATAACCTAAATTACCCTTTCTTATCCACATCATCTTCCACATATTCAAGGAGACAAGAAGTGAAATAAATGTGCTGACAGCAACAGTTATTAATCACCAGTCATAATAAATGAACACAACTAGGACAGAGCCGCTGTTTGCCACCAATAGCTGGTAATGAAATTAAAGCCTAACCAGCTGGGCTTGGATTTGAGGGAAGATGGTGAGGATGCAATTCCTGTTATTACATTTATGGAGTAACGGTCCATTTCCCACAATTTGGAGAGCACAGCTCCTCCCTCACAAACTACTCTTCTGAGGAACAATCAGTTTGATCCCAAATGCCTGTTCAGAAGGTGATATGGTTAAGCCAACCACACCAGCATGATTTTTTGAGGGAGGCCATTTGTTATTGTTTCAGGGGAAGATTTATAACAGTGATACAACATCAACATTAGGATCTAAGTCCAAGGAAATGCAACATATTTCACATGTAAACTTACATTTCCGACTGAATCACTCAGAAGAATTATTTCCTCCAGGTAGCAGCTTTCCAGAGCTAGAATAAGGTAGTCTCCCTTATTCTCAGGGGCAAAACAGTAAGGGAAGAAACGCAATGAGCAATATTAATTTATGTGATTTACCTACTGTGTTGTCTACTGGGCTCTGAAGTTATAAACTAAGTTATGAGGAAAAGGGTGAAGAGATCTTAGTACAGAGTTATAAAATAAAACCCACAAGGTGAAAAGAGAGGAAATGGAGGAAGAAAAGGGTGAATTAAGCAATGACGGAAAGGCAAGCTGGAGGATTGCAGATGGGAGGCCCTTAGCGTTGCTAAGGCACCCGTGGAACTGCACAAGTTCAATAATGGGAGAACAAAGTTTGTTCAAGTTCTTAGAGTATTGATTGTATTACAGCACATTTAAAAGGATTAAGATTTGAATATCTGCTAAAAGTGAAAATGCAGCCACGGATTTTACCAAACTTATGTGGAACAACTGACAAATGCAAAGCCACTGCACAGAGTGTACAGATACTCAATTTGAGGGCCATTTTGGGGCACACTAAGTAGCAACAGAATTTGGAAAATGTGAAAAGAACAGTAGTTTCAGAATGAAATAGAAAGCATGATTCCATCTATCTCTTGCATTCACGATTTTGCTTTACAGAAAAGAATAACCCAAATCCATAAAATCATTCCTAATACACTTGCAGCTTGTCTCCAACTGTTTGGTGTAAGATATACATTGCATTGGAACTCTAATCTTAGATTGTGTAGCATTTTCTTCTCTGCATAGATCCAAAGATTTTAATAGAATTTGCTCTGATACTGGAAGAGCAGTTGCCTTCCTCCCAGGCAAATACACACTTCCGTTTAAGCTAAAACCCTAGAAATTATCATCATGAGTCTGATAAAAATGAGCATGGTAAAACTCCATATTTAACAATACTCATAAGTGAAATGGATAGAAATACTGCACAGATCTTTGTATGGATGAATTCTGGAAGTACATTTGGCCCTAAAGTTCTATACCCAGAATTTTTACTATAATGGAAATCTAGGTATGAAATGCTTGAAAGAATCTCTGTTTACAACAGAAAGCAAGTCTCATCCACATTTTCAGATAAATCATTCTGGAAGAATTCTTGTGTTGCAGAGTAACATTTTCCATGCTTAAGGGTAAATCAGATGTTTTAAATCTCGCCTAGAGCTCTTTTCAGAAACATAGCTGAGCTCAGTGCATCCAGAACCTGATATGACTGAACATGAGTGAGTTAAGAACTGGAAGAGATGAAGACCAAGTGTTGCACTATGAATAAAACAGGCAGTGCTGAAAGAAGAGGTTTATTAGCTGCAGCTTAGCACGATACTCAATGTGCTACAGGGCTTCTGATTCAGACCTGGACAACACACTGTCATTTTAGGAACATGTACAATGAACCAGAGCCCACCTGCAGAGATGAAAAACCACTTTAAATTGGACATTCAGACCAAATCCAAAGTGTGAGCAGGGAGGCTGAGTACCAACAAAAGGTAGTTCATCATTGTGAACCAAGTCTAATGAGTAGAGCAGGTCTTCAGAGGCCTGATCAACCACACTCCTAACTCTTGGTGCTGAAACATTCTCCATCTGGCAGAAGCAATCCTGAGGATTCCTGCAGCATCTCAACTGCCAGAGGATGCACAACACCAGCAGAGTAAACGTCCACAGAGGAGAAACAAGTAAATACAGCAACTGAAACAAAGAGTAGCCTTTGATCCACACCCACGGTGTGACCTACCTCCTCTGCCCTCAGTAACAGAGGGAAACTAAACATGCAAGAACTTGCAAGAGCAATGTTGAAGTATTATATATATATACACACACACATTATATATTATATACAGAGGTATTCTGAATTTGTGACACACAGCATGTTACATTCTGAGAGCTCCAGGCTGCAGGGGATCTCTGTCCTCTGTAAGAGCACTGTGACAAAATGGATCATCCCACGCAATCCCGTTCAGACAAATATCTCAGTTTCTAACTACTCTTAAAATTTCTTACAGAGCTGACTGGACTTTCACCACCCTCTTCTAAAAGTTTTTTCCAACCCTCCCTCCACTTCAAGTTTCCCCCTCAGCAAGTCTTCACACGAGCCCATCTTTACTATTTCTCCATATATATAGACTTCCCCTCCTTTTTTCTCTCGCTTTCTATATATTCAACACCCTCCTGCATCAGTATTATTATTTTTTGCTTTCTTATCTTAATGTCATTATGGACATAACCACCTACTGCTGATCACATGAGCTCTGTTTATTGTGCTGATGTCAACTTTCATTTTTCTTGGTTCATCTTTAGACAAGAAAGAGAGATGAGGTGTGGCTTTTGTAGGAGATTGTAGCTGCTGCAACTACCCTTGATGAGCGATTTGTCTGATTACAAGCAGGGTATCACCACTGGTTTTCTCAGTGACGATGAAAAAAAGTCCAGAGAAAAAGCTGTTTCTAACAGAGAGACAGTGAATCTATCCAAAACTTCTCTATCAATACTTTATATAAAATTTTTCATGCCACATAAAATGGGAAAATGGGAAAAGTAGGAAGCACTTCAAGTTATAAAATGTGCTGAATTGAAATTCAGATACTACAGTGATAATGCTGAATGTAAAATACCAGACAAGATGAATTAATGGAATTTATTCAAATCCAAGGGGCAGTGGTATTTTTTTTTCCCCTGGTTCTATAGAACAGCTTTAGTAAAATACTTTTTTCGTGTTCTAAAGTACAGTCCTCCCTAGGGCACAACAGAGTGTTTATTTCTTGATGGAACAATTCATAGAAGAGGAGAGGAAGAGGCTTGGTGAGAAATTGTGCAGAATACTCACTATTTCTGGAACTGAAACACTTAAAGGAAGGTGAGCAATGCTGAACCAGGCAGGAAGCAAAGTTAAAAGCATTTAGACCCACACTACTCAAAAATTGCTGGCTTTCATCCAAATCCAGATCATAATCAAATTTTGCCAGACAGGTACCAACTTCCATTGCCAAAAATCCATTTCTCTCTCGTTTTTGCAGAGCTACTCTATTTTTATAATCCCCTTTATCTCAAAAGAAATTGCAATTTTTGGCCAGGAAGGCAAGAAAAAAACACCTTGCTGACCTGGCAAAGGTTGATGTGGCTCATGGCTCCAATCTGAGCAGGCTTCAGGAAATGTGAGTGGCTTTCTGGCACTCTTATCACAAATGGCAACAACAAAAATTCATATATATATTATTTTGATAAAAATCAGCTTTGGAAGTCAAAGAGCTTTGTTTAGGATTTTTTATCTTCTCTTTTACCATCTTGAAAGTTATTAGGGAAACAGAGACAGAGACATAAGACTTGATGTGTTTAACACTGAAGGAAAACTCAGGGCCCCAAAATTCACAAGCATAGTACTGAAATCCAAAACAGGACAGCGTGGAATTAAAACATCTAACCTGGGTTATACATTTGTGCTTAAGATCTTATTCCTGAATTGTCATTTAGCCAATCAAAGAGAAGGAATCTAAGTTCCAATTGTGCTTCATAGACTGAATGTCCACACTAACTTCAGCAGCATCCAGAATTATTTAAAAATTGGAAAAAAAAAAGAATAGATATAAGGTTTATGAGCAAAAGGAGTTTGAGCTTAAAGAATCAAAAATATAAAGTTTATCCCCATTAATAGTATATTTTCATACAGAAGACCAGAGTTTGAGAACTGAACGGAAAAAAATCCAACTCAGGTCTGTATCTCATCTTAATACACTGCTGACTTCATCAGAAAAGATACATTAAAGACAGTGTATAAAATTAAATTAGCTCTACATAGTGTACTTTAACACTTCCTATCCTTTACTGATAGTGCAGGAACAGAGCACTTTTATAAGAGTCCTTAAACTTCCCCAGCTTCTGCAGTTGAATCTCCAGAATTACAGCTCACATTCAGCGTGCACAGGAAAATGCTCCTGCGCACGGAAGTTTCAAAACAAATAAATAAGTCCGCCAAATCCCTTATAAATTATAAATTAGCCCTGTCTGCCACACAACTGGCCAGTAATTACTGCCTTGAGCGTTTAACAGCTCAAACCAAGATTTTCAAAAACCCACAACATGCTTTCCAGGTTTTCTTCGTCCAGATGAAAGACTTGTTCATTTCAGCTCTTGATTTGCTCATTTGTCCAGTTGGAGTCAAGCAGCATTTCTTAATCCCAGATTTGTTCCGAAGAAACCACAGGTATTACACTGAACTGAGATGCCCTGATGAGCAATTCTGCTTTTCACTTCGTGACAAAAAGGAACTACCAATGAATTACCATCACTGTGACTGTGAGGGCCACATTTCCATGGATCAGACTCATCTTTGAGCCTCAAATCCATAATAAGTGGAATGGAGTCTGAGTGTGTTTCTTCCATCACCGAGAAGAACCAGACTACACCACATCATCTCAGTTTCCAGGCATGAAAACCAGTACAGAATTCCCTGGGTTAAAAGTGACACAGTGTTTGCTGCGAGATTATGACATCTGTTGAAATTTCTCGCTGCAGCTTTTGCATTAAGACGCAGAACAGTTGAATATTTAAACACAGTGCAGTGTTACTCAAAAAGTAATGGATTCAGCCTCAAAACAGACTCTTTCATACACCAGTATAACCACAGCCATGCAGGGCTAAGCAGGGGTAACTCCCCCTTTCATACAGATGCACCTACAATGACCACGGGGTTTAGAAAAGGCTTAGCACAAATGCCCAGCAGTGAACAGCAGAAAAGGGGATCTGAACACAACATTCCGCTGTGATATTCCATTCAGCTTGAGGGTACAAGCAAGCTTTATGATGAGGTCATAAAGCAATTCTTACACTGGATTTATGAGCTCATTGTACAGTCATTTCCAGAAGCCAGGGACTGGTTTATTAGAAGACAGCCTGCAGCAAAATTGAAAACGGAGATTGCAGAGAAGTTCGACTGCAATCCTGGCAACAGCCAAGGCTGAAGCATGAAAATTGTAAGGCAAACAAGTAGGGAGGGAACATTTAAGTACGAGACTTATAAATATCTGAACAAGGACATTTCAGAATCAGCAACATGAGCAGCACTGATTTACATTCATTTTCATTTGCAGAATTTCACTTTTTATTTGAAGACGAACTTATGCACAGCAAGCAGGATGGAAAAATAACTGCTATTTCTGAATATTCACACCAGACACCTATTGCTAAATCATGAATAAATGACAGAGAGCATTTTCACCACATATACAAATTGTTTAAGATCAATCTCGTTTCTTAACTGAAAAACTCCCACTTGCTTCTTACATTAGTTCTTGTCAAACCACCCTAATTGGCATCAATATCGCAAGATAAACCTTCAAACACAGCCCAGCAAACATCCCAAAACGCACCATGAGGGACATAGGCAACAGCCCAAAAGTGCTGAATTGTTCTGCAGCAACAGAGAGAAACTGAAGGATCCTTTAAGGAAGTTTCAAAGGAACTCAAAAAGATTCATAAATGTCCAATATTTTGAGACTCAGGGTCAAAGGGAACCTTGGGTGATCTCTCATGTAGCTATCCCAGCTCCCTTCATTTCAGATAACAATGTTCTTGCTGAGCAAAAGCATTTGACAATGAACATACATTGATAAATTCCTCAGAACTCAGTCAAGAAAACTGGACCACAACACATTTCAATTATATCTTTAAATGCTTAATTGTCTGGATGGTTTACAATAACCGTCTGATTCTAAGATTTGGAATTTATCTAGCTTTTATTTTATACTGCTGGCTCTTACATTGCTTCCTGCTAAAGAGCCCTGTCAGAACAGAGAGAAGCCACAAGTAGAAATAAACAGTATTACAGAGAAAGAGCAAACAGCAGGGGAAAAGCTGGATAAACCACAGTATCACAGAATTAGTGAGTCAGGTGTAATGCAGTCACCTAAAGAGACAAATGCATCTCTTCAGTTATGACAGGCAATTTTTTCTGGTCATTTGCCCACTACTCACTATGACCATGTACACAGAGACTTAAATATGTGGATGGTCCAGTGAATCAAAAAACACTTCTAAGATATTCTAAATAGTTTTGAACTCCAGAGGTACTTTTTATCCAAGTAGATCAAATCACTGGTTTATAGTACTTTAACCGGGACAAACTGGGACAAGGTCATTATTTATGAGTGTATTAACGTGGTAAACAGAGAGAGAAGTTACAGAAATGGATATTTGTTAAAATGGAACGAGCCACCACAGTAAATTACAGATAGTGATACCTTACTGTGTTTTTTTCTCTCCCATCTACATATACCAATCTTCTAAATATTGGAAAAATATAAACCATGTTTTTCCTATCATGGCTGTTGTCCTCAAATAAATCATGGCAATGATAATAATTTAAGTAATTAAAAATTTAATTTTGTAGACTTTCTCCAGAACTTTATCCTGTTGGCTGTTTAAACACCCTGATTTTTATTTTCCCCTTCTATAAATCATCTCCTCTGGGTGCTGTACATCAGTCACACACACTGGACTCAGCACTCAGATCATTTACTGACCAAAGAACCCCCTGGATGCTATTGGAGAGTGTATTTGTCTACTGACATAATTCTGATCACCTGCACGGCCCTTCCATCACAACATACAAATTAATTAAACCAAAATTCATTCCATAAACACACCAACAGGATCCAGCATTTGCATTCCCACCACACTGGTTTACTACACACTGTCAAAAACCAGATTTTTGCTTTACAGCCCCCCAGCATCCTTGTACTATGATCACATGGATCACCGGGAACCTGCAACTTCTTGGTTGCCAGGACAACTGGCTGACAAGCAAAAAGTGAACCAAAAGGCCTTTTTTTTTTCATGTATTTGGTGCAAAGTTCTGGATTTCTATATTTTTAGTCCTCTTTTGGAACAATATTCCCCCTTGCTGCCATGACTCAGAAGTGTCTACAGGTCAGACATTCCGTACAAAGTTCTAAACTTAAACATTAATGCTGGGCATTTTACCCACTTAAATATCAGACTGTTTCCTCAGTCATGCTGATTTACATTGATAAACAATTAGGAAACACCTTGCTATGTCACAAAACACAAGGAAAGGTTTTATTCATTTTTGAACATCTTTCCAGTGCTGCAATCCTGCTTTGTGTGCTGCAGAATCAAATGATAATGAATTAGCAGTGCTAATGGCCCGAAAGAAACGCCGTTTAAAAATAATAGTTTTACCTGTTTATTGATCAATAGAACTGTAAATAATCAATGTAAATAAGTATGAAGCTAAACTTACTTCATTGTTCAAAACAACAAGTTTACACCTTCAACAGGTAAGATTAGGTGAGATCTTCCAGAGAAAAGCAAAGAGCAGCTTTAGTGCAGGGCAGACTCTCTGTAAGCACAATGCAGCTTCCACCTACACAACTGTCCTTTCATCCTGCTACTTCTATTTACTTTTCCTTTGACTCTCTCAACTATTCTGTTTTATTACTTCCATGAACATCACTAAAAGGCCAAGAAAACGCTAAGAAACCCAAGGATTCACAGCGAAGCACCTTCCTACAGAGCAAATAGCACGAGAAAGCCACGAGAGATGAACTGACAAGTTCCCTGAGTACACCACACTGATAACCAGCTCTGCAGTTTCCACTGCTGGCCTGATCTTCCTTCACCTTTTCTGTTTGTTTGTTCCAATGAAACAATCCAAACACAGAACACCAAGCTGTGCTAAAAAAAAAACAAAACAAAACAAAGGGAAATATTTATGAGAAAGGAAAGCTTTCTTTTTTATTCACACAACACACCACAGCACAGTAGGATGGGAACCACAGCTTTCCTTGGTTTGATGTCACCCCCTTACCTTCACGTGACTGAAGTCACCAACTTTGCTGCTTTCCTGTGGATTCAGAGCTTTGGTCTCCACTCTTGGTTTGACAACCTGTCGGAAAGGGCTGGAGAGAGGAAGTCCACTAACACTGATTCCATCTGGAAACAGAATAAATGGAATTACTTTGGCTTGTCTAATGCCATGTTTGATTCCAATGACTCTACATTTGTATCATCAAAGTGAGAGAAAAGACACAAAAAGTAATATTAACATTTTATACAAAAAAAAGGCAGAACGAAGGCAAAGATTATTTTGTTGGTTTTTCCCTAGAAGCCAAAAATAATCAAACAAGAATACTCCAAAAATTCAGGGAAGATCACAGGAAAGGATGACAACAGCATTCAAAATATCACAACAGAGATGTCAGAGTTAATAATACAAAATTAGTTTTAACATTTACAATATTAAAACAAAAGAAAGATAAAAGTTTCTGGTTTTCTACAGCAGTACCCTCTGTGCTGCTCAGGATCTTTAAACTCATTTCTTATTTCATTTTTCCTCATTTCTAGTATGAGGATTCCTTTTTCAAGTATATATTGTGGAAAATAACAAAAAATAGAGAAGTCATGTTCTGTACACCTACTGATGTAAAAACAAATAAAATATTTCTCACATGTAATAAAGTCAGAACTAAGGTTTACACTGAAAAAGTCAACAAAGAGCTTAACAGGAATGGGTGTCCTTAGAGGAATGTCCTCAGTTTGGTATTTACTATCAGTCTGGGTATTGGCAGATAATAAAGAAATGAGAGACAACATGACAACTTAATAGTACCTGTTATTGCCAACAACTTTGTGTAACCGATGGTAAATAAATACACAGCGGCATATTTGGGGTTCTCAACCCAACCAAGGCAACATTCTAAGCACAAACCATTAAAGTGTGTGAAAATTAAATTACTGCTGAATCAGAAGCATCAGAATAATAAGAAAGTCAAACATACATTAAAACCAGATTCACTATTTTTTACTATTTGGATTTGCTTCCGAAGTCCAGAAAAGAGCAGAACTTTGTTCCTTTATGCCGTGCAGAGCAACTGCAATCAAAACCACCAATTAAATACAAGAAAAATCACAGCTGACACACATTAATTAAACATATGGGAAATAACAAATTATTCCACAAAACCCAAACATACTTCCTAAATCGCTCCTATCAAATTGTATTTGCTAATGCCACATTCCAATTCCATGGATGAACTCAGATCTGGGCATGCTGAGGATTCCTCAAAAGAAGAAACCAGAAGAACAAGACGGAGCATGAAATGGTTTTGCTTCATTAAGATCCAGCTTCGCAGGTATCCAAATGAGAAAACAAAGGGATGGTTCCCATATTCTTTTACTTCCAGTTTCCTTCACTAACTAGGTTTAAAATGCACCTTAGCAGAGAATATCCTGAGGTATCAGTTCTTGGGGGAGAGCAGGACAGGCAGGGGAGAACACCCCGCCTATGGAATGCAGTATTACTGTGAATTCTGCATGGAATAGTAGGTTTTTTCTAACTTGCACAAGAATTAAGGCACCAAACCCCTCCTCAGCATCCTTTAAAAGCCAATTGATATTAAAGCAAACATACTTAATAATAAAGCCTAAGATTTGAGGCAATTATAAGGCACTGAAAAGTTCAAGACAGGTTGCCAACAAAACTCATCATAAATACATTTGATTGCAGGCTTTGAAATCCAGTTCTTTTTAATGAAAATTAAAAGTTTTAGTGGAGGAAAAATATTCTTTTCCAATTGATGAATGATTTTCACTAGTTCTATATTTAGAAGAAAAATTGACACTGATTGGTGCATAAAATTGCAAATTAAAACACGAAAAGAAGGAAGCATGAAAAACTGCATGGCATTACTCAGATTTTCCATTTTTATAAGGTATAAGCTCTCTTTTCTTTGAGAAAGGAATAGATAATACCTAAAAGAACATCACAGACATACAACTAATGCCTTTCTTAATTACTTCATCTTTTAAAATCCCAGTTCATTTTCATTTTCTGAGTGGAAAAAAGAAGACAATAGTTTAAACATTTTCGATGGGAAGAAGAAATTTTTTAATCTCTAAACTGTACATGAAAAAGGAGATTTTATAGCAAGGGAGACATTTATGCTGCTTCAGGATGAAAGGGAAGTCTAAGGTAACCACTGTAGTGATCAACTTAACGATGGCAGAAGAAAACACTGAGCATCAATGGAACAGTTCACCAGAAGTTTTAAATTATTGACGCTTGTATTTTTTGAGACTTCATACATTTGATTTTCTCTCATGAAGTTTAAAGAGACGAAGATGCTGAATCCTCCACAGTTTTCTTTCGTCCATCCCTACTGCTAAACAGTTTGAGCAGCCTTGCACTATAAAAAGAATAATTGTCTTTCTACTCTGTCCAGAAATTTTCCTAATTTCTAGAATCCACGTTGAACATTTCCATGGTAACAGCACATGACCAACACTTTTTCCATGGCAACTGCAAAAACACAGCTTGCCTTTCCAACATCCCAGTCACTGCTGTCACAACAGAGCAAAATCTCTTACCAGCATTTCCCCTCTGCTCTCAAATGTTAAGTAAATTGTCGATTTAACTTCATTAGCCACTTTCCCAGCATGCTGCACAGAAGAATCCCACACAACTTCATACTTGAATGAGGGAAAGTGCATTCAGGGATTTAAACACGTAGATCTACAACCCATTGACTAAGCACTGAAGGAAGAGGTGGCAGGGAACAGCTCCTATTCCATGGAATGTTGTGCTGCACAGCAATCAATGGCCTGATCCAGGTGACAAAATTGAAAACACTTTTCAAAAGGTGCATCACTACTAAAGTGGTCTCAAAGTCAGCGGCAAGGAAACACTTTAAAAGTATTCCACTGACGCCAGGACACCACAGAAGTCTGGATTCTGAGGCAGTCTACAGGTAACCAGCAATACAATGTTGCACAAGATGGAAAACAGCAGAAGATTTTAGGTTGAACTGCTGCTTCTTTCCAGAACTTCATACAATCCAACAGCAGCACAGGGACCCCGAGGGGTGCAGGACAAGGAGGAATCACAGAATCAATTAAGTTGGAAAAGGCCTCTGAGTTCATCAAGTCCAACCTATGACTGAACACCACCACGCCAACTAGACCAGAATTCCAAGTGCCACATCCAGGCTTTCCTTAAACGCCTCCAGGGACAGTGAGTCCACCACCTGCCTGGGCAGCTCGTTCCAAGGAGAGCAGGAAGGGCTGCAGGTCTAGAGCAGGGAGCCCCCAGCAGCCCGAGGGATATTCCCTGTGGGAGCTGTAGCCACGGAGAGCCCGGCAGGGGCTTGGAGCAACCTGGTCTAGTGGAAGGTGTCCCAGGCCATGGCAGGGGATTGGAATGAGGTGATTCTTAAAGACCCTTCCAACCCAACCATTCTATGATTCTATATCAGAGCTTTTGGAAAACACACAGCTCGATCACAACATATGAAAACTAAATGTCCCCTCAACCCATTTGTTTATTTTATCAATCCATTGCTTGATAGAAATTTCAAAACAAGAAGCCTCTTGATAGGCAACGTCTCATAAGAACACTGTAACAGCTTTAAAGTGCTTTAAACATGCAGAAAGACAGAAAACAACTCGAGACAGGAGACAGACTCTGCTTGCTGAACTTGAATATGCCTTTTTTTTCTTTCTTAGAAAAAGAGAACTATATTCCACTAAAAGTAGGCAGAGTTCTAGAAACTTGCTTTCTGCAGCGACCAAGAAGGGGGTAGCACAAGAGTAGACAGAGTTTCAGGCAATGGAATCCATTGCACCCTTTATACCCAGGTGGGCATTGAGATGCAGCTCTTCCCTCTCTCAGGAACATCCTTAGGACTACACCAGGAGAGTCCACCGGTAGCAGCACCCAGGCAAAGTTACTGGGAATGCGCCAGCACCCTGGCTCCCAGGAGCAGGGCAGAGATGAAACATCCATTACCTCTGAAGACAACAATTAACAATAAAAAATGCACTCTCAGTAAGGAACTAAAATTAGAAGTTCAATTTAGAATAAGGGTGAATCCATGAAAATGAAGCATAAAGAAATTCATAATAAAGACTAGAGATTACGTATGCAGACTTCATCAGATGCAAAATAAAGTGCCTCAGCAAGGGAACAGCGTAACAGGATGGGAGGTCTATGCCTGTATGTGCCAATAATCAATGTATTGCTCTTTGACTCGTGTTGTTAAGATTTGGGGACTGAAACACCATCGCTCGAAGTAGCTGTAGAGTGGCTGGTACAACCGATACAGGCTGAGGTCCTACAGCACTTATATATTGCTGAAAAAACCCACCCTCTATCAGTGAAATTATGAGACAAGATTATTTATCTAGATTGAAAGGCAGCTGGAAGGGCAAAAAGGCACCTTATCTTCTCTAAGTACTAAAGCCAAAATTCAAAAAGAATTCTGTAGGAAAAATTCTCAAAAATGAAGAATTATTTTTGAAGTTACACAGTGATGAATTTATGGAGAACACAGAAGTGTTTGTGGTTTACAAAACAAAACGAAAGAAAAAAAACCTCATTTGCTCCAATGAACAGTACAACCAAACTGACATCTTCACACTGCAGAGTCAAAAAAACTTTTTAGAAATGAAGTCACTTCGAAAGATTATTCTGAATTATTAAATGCTAAAAGGCAACCAAGCTTAGTAACGTGGAAATGATAATACTGAAACATCTCTGAGGACTTCCATCATCACCATCATGAGTGATACCATTATCCTAATAGAGTCTTCCAGGCTACTCAGTTTCTCAGAAGACCCATCAAGAGTCATTTAAATTCCAAACCAGGTACTTTTCAAACAGGGAAATACATTGTCTATAAGCTATATATGTGCAGGAACATTCTGAAGTGGATAAAATCTGGCCATTTAAGCAGAAAAGCACTAAAGTGAGTATGAAACATGCACTGATCTTGCATAACAATATTAAAAAATATTCAAGATCAGTGCTTTTAGAAATATGCTATTATTTCTCTGCAACCTTTTTTTCCCCAGAGAAAGGAAGGAGAGACCTAAGGCATAGATTTACTTCTCTCTCAACGTGTAATTAATTAGTTCCTTTGATGAGTTTATGAATTTAAATACTCTCACACCTGTCTTTAGGTTCCCTATACACGGAATAAATGAACCTTAACATTTTACATAATGAAGTACTCATTGTAGATAAATTCATTAACTTTGGAAAACATTATCCCCATGTAGCAGGGGCTTTTTTAAAAGCCTGCTTCCCACTAACAAGTTACTGTGTATAAAGCAATCCAGAAAGAGCAGCTTTTGTTCTCATCCCTTATAGCATCAGGGAAATGCTGGATTTCAGAAATTAAGGTATAATAACCAGGATGGAGAATACATTATGCTCATAATTAAGTATCCTGTTGACCTCTTCAGAACACCTTAGTAGGTGACACAGACCTTACTGCTTCAGCTCCTTAGGCCTGGCTGTACCAAGCAGATCAAACGCTTCCTCCTTGTCTTACCCAGTGCAACAACCTCAGAATCAAATTAAATACGCACACTGACCTTCCTGGCCAGAGAACCAAGGACATACATTAAAGGAACCCTGAAGCACCCAGCTAAGGGACAACAGATCCAAAACTTCATTAGCATTTTCGGCAAACAGGTCTCCTGCAGGGATCTGCTAAATCTTGGTCAACTGGCTTCAAGACACGGAATCTCCGAATTGCTAAGGCTGGAAAAGATCTCCAGGATTGTCAAGTCCAACCATCAACCCGGCAGCACCACCATGTTCACCACTAAACCATGGCCCCAAGTGCCATATCCACATGGTTTTTTTGAACACTTCCAGAGACGGTGATTCCACGACCATCCTGGGCAGTCTCTTCCAAAGCTTCCCAACCCTTTCAGTGAAGAAATGTCACCCAATATCCAACCTAAACCTCCCCTGGCACAACTTCAGCCCACTGCTTGTCTCTTGTTACCTGGAGAAGAGAATGACCCACATCTCACTACAGCCTCCTTTCAGGTAGCTGTAGAGAGCCATAAGGTCTCCCCTGAGCCTCCTTTTCTCCAGGCTAAACACGCCCAGCTCCCTCAGCTGCTTCTCATCAGACTCATGCTCCAGACCCTTCCCCAGATCCATTGCCCTTCTCTGGACACACTCAACATCTTTCTTTTAGTGAAGGACCTGATCTTCTTAATCCTATTAACGAAGTCTCTCTAGAACACCTGCCCATCTCTTCCAAGTGCTTGCAAAGTAATTAATTCCAAAGCCAAGGCAACTCAGGCTGTGATATTAACCTTTAACGGGAAGTGGCTTTAATGGGAAGTACATTCTTCTGCAGTACAGATGGCACGTTACTGGGCTGTATTTGCACAAACCCAATTCCCAGCATTGGAAACCTATCCAACCCAGACATCACAGCTAGGACCTTACAAAACTTAATGACTGGGCAATGAAATGTCAAATGAAATTCAGCATAAATAAATGGGAAAAAACAACCCTAGACTCATACGTGCAATAAGAGGCTCTCAGCACATCATTACTGTTCAGGAGCAAGATCCTGGAGCTATGATTGGCAGATTCATCAATCTCCCAACTCAATGTTCAGCACCAGCCAAAAGAGCAAATGACAAATTGTGCATTACTGCATGATTATAAGGAAAGTAATATAAAGCAAAAATAAAGAGCATCACTAGGTCACTACAGAAATACAGAGATCACCTTTCAAATAGTGTGTACAGCCTCCTCAAGCATACAGAACGGAGAGAGCTCAAAAGGGACGAAGCTGCTGTGTGGAATAGTTTCCATAAAAGGGACAACTAAGCCATCAGGAATCTCCAGCCTGCTGTGACAATAACCTCAGGAAATGTATAAAATCACGGCTGCAGGTACAATGTTTAGAAGATGCACTGTTACCTCTTTCACGCAGTACAAAACCCTGGGGGTACAAGGACACCAGCCAGTGCAAAGCTGCTAAGGATGAGTAACAGTGCCTAAAACCAGAGAAACCATATTTGGCTCTGGAAGCTCCTGAGCTATCAACAGTTGGAGTCCAAAAGCCTAAAGGAGAGCAGGTTGCACGTGCACAACTTCAAGGAAAGCAGTGTGCGTGTGCACAGCTTTCCCTATATTCTCCCACAGGCATCTGCTGTCAGCCACTATCACAGCCAGGATATTGGACTGGATGGTCATTGTTCTGATCCTGCACAGCCACTCGTGTGGTTTTGCTTCCTTTAATCTAGAAAAACACCCAACATTTTTCTTTATGAGACAGTATAGCCTCAACACACCCGAATTAGATCAGCAATTTTGATTGATAACTTAGTTTACTTTCCAATTGGATAAGTGTATCATCAGAACCATCAGTAATCTATCCCTTCTGTACTATGTCCTGATTACAAACAGTGTAAAAGGAAACAATTTGAGCAGCAAATGAAAAGAGATGAAAGTAACAGATGCCCTGCTAAGGGCATTACTTTTAAGAGACAAAAGTATTTTGATCATCATTGTAAATGTGGTTGGTCTTCAAAAGAAAAAGGTACCACAGCTACCCTATGATTAAAAGTCATGTCATAGTTGCCACTGATTTTTCTGGCTCTTTACTGTTCTCTTCACATCAGGCTCCTACCTGCCTCTTTAGAAAGGACAGCATCTGGGATGTTAAAAGCAATACATAAAAAATAAAGTAGCAGCAAAATTGTCAACATAGTTAGCATCTGTAATAACACTTCCAAAGCACACAGAGTACACAGCACCCACAGACACTAAAGTTCTAACCAAACACTGATGGATTCTACTCCTCTATCAACATTGAGCAAGGAAAGGATGAATTGCTTCCAGGCTTCCGTTACACAACCTTTCAGAGAAGCAGGAGGCAGAAATAATAAGGTAAAAAACTTTTAAGTTTAAAGGTTTTGTTCATATATGGTCTCGTAAGAGCTGGATAAAGGCAAACAAGAGAGGCCCAAATGTAAACCCCAAATCCCACAACTGCTTGGTGCCAATACAAGTGTTATCTCCTCCTCCTACAGAATATTTTGTCTGTATGTTATTTCTTCTGAAAAACTGCTGGGTAAGTGCAGCTCCAGAAGTTTTTGGAACTGGACAAATGAAGAACATATTAAATTAATATATGTATGTATGTATAAATGTATATATGTGTGTATATACATATATATGAAAAACGTTTATGGAAGGGCATTTCCTATCAAGAGGTTTTTCTCAAAGCCTCATTTCCTTGGCCCCTCTGTTTTCACAATATCAGGGTGTGTTCTTCCTCCACTATCACCTTTTTCAAAAGGTTCTAAAGTAAACCTTAGTGTAGCAACCTGGTGGGGTTTGTGCAGCTAAGTCCTAAAATGTTTGTAGGGTTTTTTTTATTTTACAGCAGGGAGGTTTCAAAAACAAAGAAGTCTTTTAATCATTACTAGCAATTAATATAATTTCTGTCTAAATGCATTTGCAGGATAACTCACAGAAATCAGTCCTATTCAACCTGAATAAGCTCTGCATGTAATTATGTTGTATTTTTCCTATACTGAAAAAAATTATTTTTTTAAGATCACTTATAATGGTAATATATACCTACAATTGGATCCTGGGAAAAAATCCAAATACTAATGATACTTTTTTTTTTTTTAATACAGGAATATCTTGTTTTGTCAAGTTAATTTAATCAGTGCAAATATATCAGGCAATTGAAAAAATATAGAATAGAACACTTACTCCAGCGAGACTGTGTGCTTATTATAAAAAGGAAATCTTTATTACAAGTATCAGGTACTTGTAATTCCAAAGAACTCTGATACAACTAAACACAGAGGCTTTTTTTTTATTCAAAATAAGTTTAAGCACATGAGACTTTCTCTACAGTACAAATATTAGGAGGATTATACCCTGCACTTCAGGATGTCACTCCTGACAAAACCACATTCAGCAATAACTAAGAATTCTTCAATCTTGGATAACTAAATAATCATCCCGATGTTCTTTCTCTTTAAAGCCCACTAATATTTGTGAACTGTTTCTCTTCGTTTTCATGAGGCAAGGATACAAAGAGACACCAAAAACACTCTGTCAAGAAAGATTTAAAAAGATAGCAGGGCAAGGCCTCGTGGTGGGAAAGTCAGGTCAGACTGCGATGCCCAGAGCTGTCACAAAAATTCCCTCTTCAATCCCTGCAGCTCAGCAAAGGGTTGTCTTTGCATCACAAGACACAAATATACAAACACAGAGCACAAAAGGCCCAGCAATTAGAGAGGTGTCTCCCAGAAGTACATAACACCACCCTAAACAAGGAGAAATTAAACGCTCACCGTCACTGAGATCTTGCAGAAGGTTTTCCTGGCATGAAAAGTCCAGCTTCACTTTAATGTTTACAGTGAATGTTGCAATCTTTCCAGGTTTTAGAGGAAACTGGGAGAGGGTATCTTCTAGATTCCAACTCAGGAATTCCCCATACAGCTTCTCTGTATCAAAATAAGTAAATATTTCATGAACATAACCCCTGCATTAAGGAAGTTTCAGTTTAGAGCTGTTGTAGAGAGCATTAATGTTGTCACATTCTGCTTAAAATATTCAGAATGAAGGTATTAAAAATTAATGTAACACTAGAAAGACAGAAAAGTTACTGGGTACTGACATTGAACTGGAAGCACGTAGATCACAAAGCTCAAAACATGAATTTGAGGGGGGATCACTACCAGAAAAAAAACATTGCACAATAGGCAGCATTAAATATACACTTCAAATGCAGCCTGAAGGGGTGCTCCAAGTTCATGTAGTTTTGAATCACACAGACTCAAACCCAGCAAGTGTCACATCAGTGCAGAGAACATTTCATCAAAATATTACACCAAACTAAATGAGTTTAATTTCTGAAGCACCTGTAACATCATTATTTAGTTATTCATTGAGCAATGGAGAAGTCTAAAAAGCCTATTTGTTTTCATTTTTTTAATAAAGTCCTTTCTTAAAGCTGAGAAGTATAAAGTATACAAGACCCAAACATGAAGGATGCTGCCAGACAGGATTAATCTGTTTTAAAATATATTTGTTTGATGAATTATTTATCATTGGTCTACAGGAGATGGGGGATCTGTAATTATCATCTCCTCTCTCCTAAGCCTGACATAATATGAGGGAAAAAAACCCAATATTTACTGTTCATCAGTACCAGGTGGGGGCTTCTGTTCTGGCCAGGGTCAGCTACCCCCTCCACAAATTCATTAATATTTACAAGGTCATACAATGCTAAACACTACAAAAAGAAGTCTATTAATACATAAAATAAGCATCATGGTTTGACTGGGAGAATCCTAAAAATATATTTCTTAATTTAATGTAGCAAAGCATACTCTCTGCAACGTACATTGGAGGATTCTTCTAAAGGCTCGTTTAAATGCCATTTGAGCACAGCTTTGCAAAACAGGGACCACTGAAAGTCACACAGTTCATCTCTACTTCATACCAGGCTACTGGATTTAAGGGCAGTTTGATCCGTTGGCATCTCAGAACCTTTCCAAAACCATCATTTAAGATGCATGTGTGAGGAAACAGGGTGGGCAGACTGCCCAAACAACTACAACCTAGAATAAAGGATGTCTCAAAAAAAGAAATTAGAATTCCAAATTATGTTGCTTTGCTCAGAAACAACTGTCCCCCTTTAGGGAAGGAGAAAAAAAAAAAAAAAAGATAATATTTTTTCATTAACTACCTAAACAACAACAGCTTTGCCTGAAATATATTTTTCTCACAGACCATAGGTGATTGTCTTGTGCCTTTCCACATCAAATCAGTCGTACAGACTTCTTTATAAGGACATAGATAAGGTAAAAATAAAAAATCCTAATAATTGTTTCCTTAAAGTCACTCCCACCTCATCTAATGATTTAGCTGTAACCATATCACTGTTCTGATTTACTTCTATTTTCAGGGGAAAAAAGGGGCTTAGTAAGTATAGCAATATCTACACTCTTTTCCTGACAAGTAGAAAACCAATATACTGAAGGAATGTTTTCCCTCAGTATGAAAAAGAAGGACATATCCCAAGCACTTGAGCACCAAACTGTTTCCAAAATGTGTTTTCATCAACTACATTTATTTGAAGATACTTCAGGTGAAAAGACTTTCGAAGTGAGAATAGCCCTTGCAGATACTCTCTAATTAACACCTGTAATTAGAACAGAAGATCTAAATGTTTGAGCTAAAAGTTAAGCTGCAGAGAATAATCTAGTTTAGACTTATCTGACACTAGTTTATAGTTTAATAATGTTCACCTTGTTCAGGAATCATAATTACAGTGAATTATACTTTGGCTTCAGGCCCTTCAGTTCAGTGAGAGACTAATTTGGGGCAAGCCTGCATTCAGTTCTTTCTCGAGTCCAGACTCTGAGTTTAGCAAACACCTGATGATACCAGCAATTGTTAGTCAAGAGCTTATTTCATCATTTTACGGGATACTAAATCATTAAAATTGTAACAAATACCATATAACAGCTTACCCACAACCCAATTTTGGGCTACCCTAAGCAAATCTAACTCTTAGCAGATTTTAAGGTCTCCCAAAAAAAAAAAAAAAAAAAAAAACCACACAAAANCACTGACATTCTGTATAGAGAAACTCAATAGAAAAGTCTTTTGAGATCACAAGAACCTCAATTCCTCAATTCTTTTCAATCTTAAGTCCTCGGGTAAATCTGGCTTTTTTTCATGTAAGCACCCCAAAATAACTATCAGTTCTGAATGCACAGGCATTGGCATTTACATATCTTAACTTCTGAAAGACCTGGCAGACAGCAATGAACCTGCAGGACTTGTTATGTTCTTCACAATGTAAATGTATCAGGCAGAGTTTCCTCTTGACAATTAGCAACTACCCCTAACAGGAGGGAAAAAATGCTCTAAATTCATGAACCATTTGCTCCAATGAGTGGAAAAAAGAGTTAGTAAGAATCATGCAAGATCATAATCTCAGTCAGTCAGTGTGGGCAGAGAGGCAAAGACCTGAGCTGGGAAACCCAGACACTGAAACCAGGGCAGCTGGATGGGGCTGGATTACCCACATGCCTTGTCCTGCCTTCACAAGGATGTTTGGACTGACTGGAGAAAAGCCTGACCTGCATTCACCACTCTCCATGGAACACAACCCAAGGCTTTACTGTTTTCTTTAGCAAAGAAAGGTAAATAGATCCATTCCAGGATATTCACAGTTCCTCAAATGGGTTGCCTGGACCTCAGAGAAGATTTTTTATTTATGGTCTGTCAAAGCAGAACAGCTGAGGCTGCAGGTAGATGTGTTCCAAGACCCCAGAAAGAATACAGGTGAGCTTATTTCTTCTATGTATAAATTCCAGAGGCCAGTCACTTCTAAGAAAGATCAATGGGGTTTTGTTTCCTCATCCAGGTTCATTCAGAGTGTGTAGCTGGTCTAGAGCTAAGAATGCCTTGTGTGCTCTTCTCAGGGCCTCAAGATGAAAACATCAGTGCTACATTTGCCCCTGAACGGATCTAATAGTTGGGTTCTCAAAGCCTTAGGACTGCCCTCCCTAACTGAGACACAACAAGCCTCTGACAAGAGTTGACTGGAGTCAAAGGCTGGGAGAGGCATCCAGCTTTGCATGTCATCTTTCCAAAAAAAGGATTAAACTGTCTGACCTGGTGAGGGACAACAGGAGGTAACACAGAGTTCACCTTGACAGTGTGTATGTGTGATGTCCAAACCACAGACACCACAGCCTGGCAGACTGAGCGGTGCAATGAGACACTAAGAGCCGTGACAGACGTGTCCATTGTGGCAGCATGACAAGTCCCTTTTGCTGATGTGCCTCAGGACCTGTTCCAATAACACGCAGCTGCTAAAGGACTCAAAAACCCTGTGATGTCCTCTCTGAACTGCAGAGGGTGAGCTGCAAGCTCTGCTCATTTATCTGAGGGCCAGAGCAGAAAACCCAGGGAACTGAACCTGAGAGTAACAGAAGAGAGGAAGTAAGGGAAGGCAAGTGTGAAAGCCTGATCTCCAGAGGTTCTTGTTAGCACAACACCGCTGAAAACAATGCCAGAGAAGTCAGCTTCCTCCAGAAAAGTGACTGTCTGTAACAGCTAATATAACAATTGAGGGAGGTCAGGTCACTAATCCCATCCGGTAATTCCAACAACAACAAAACAGAACATGTGCTATTTTACAGCATTCATCTTTGTGCTAAAAGTTGTGGCCCCAGAAGGCAGGTAGGGAAATGGAAGTCAGACAGGCAGGCCTGCAGCAGCTGCCAGAGATTTAAGAGGAACTGCCAAGACTGAAAGAAGCAAAGCAAAACAGGTGAAACAAGGGATGACTGAAAGCTCTTTTTATTTGGCTGAAATCAGACAACTTCTCATGGGCTCCCAAGGTGATAGGCAAGCAGTGGTCAGGCAGATGAAGGGGTCTAACAGCCCCCAAGGAGACCCTGAGCAGCTTAAATCACAGGCACATTTCAGCTGAGGACTAGTAAAGAACATGCAAGAGAAAACTTCTTAATGCACTACGGACAGTCTGTAAGTGTCTGCATATGCTCCCAAACTCATGTGTGGTACCAGGAGTTTGTGTTGCTATCAGAGATGGTTTAATGTTGTAACCCCATTAGTTCCATGCACGAAGCATTCACTGACCAAAAGCAGCTGCTGATGCTACAAATCTTTAGTTCCCTGTTGATCACCAGAATCCCATGTCACTGTACAATGTTTTGTACCAATTTATGATCATAACTAAAATGTAAGAGAGCCCATTAAAAAAGGCAAAGGTCCATCCTCAACAGAAGAAAGACACTGACCTCTTGGAACGAGTCCAGAGGGGCCACTGAGTTATCACAGGGGTGGGGCCCCTCTGCTCTGGAGACAGGCTGGGAGAGCTGGGCATGTTCAGCCTGAAGGAGAGACGGCTCTGGATAGATCTTAGAACCCTTCCAGTAGCCAAAGGGCTACACGAGAGCTGGAGAGGAACTTCGAGGGCATGGAGTGACAGGACAAAGAGGAATGGCTTCAAACTGACAGGGAGCAGGTTTAGATTAGATATTGGGGAGAAATTCTTCATTTTGAGGGTGGTGAGGCACTTGAACAGGTTGCCCAGAGAAGCTGTGGCTGCCCCATCCCTGGAAGTGTTCAAGGTCAGGCTGGATGGGGCTGAGCAACCTGGTCTAGTGGAAGGTGTCCCTGCCCATGGCAGGGGGGTTGGATCTTTAAGGTCCCTTCCCACCCAAACCATGCAATGACTGATTCTAGGATCCTTTGCAAGACCTACATGCAATCACATTTGACATAACAAAATTGTAACATGCTTGATATGGACCATCAGTTCTTTGCCATGGACAGCCTTTTCCAGCACTTCATGTTGCACCCACAGCACAGTTGTGTAAAAAGTTACACTTATTTCAGGCTGTTTTTTCCTCCAATAACATGGCTCATCTTGAGCAGACAATTCCAAATACAGGGGTGCATTTCACTTCTGTGAGACAGTGCAAGAAACTGAAGATTCTGCCTGACAGGGCCTTGGATTAGCTAATCCCAAATTCTGCTTTCAAAAGAAGGTTAAGATGACTTCCAGCGGTCCCTGCCCACAAGAATGTTTATGATTCTGTGATTCTGATGGCAGAGTCCTGACACTCTCTGAACAGATATCACTCAGTTCATCTCAAAACTCACTCTCAATTCTCTTTTTGAGACAGTGATTCAAGTGTTACATTTTTTGAGGATGCATACTTATAGCTTATTTATCAGAAATTTTCCTTTTTCTGACAAAGGAACATTCTTTATAGAGAAAAAATATGCAGGATCAAGTACAATTAGAAGTTTTACTGAACTCATAGCTGAGTCTATCAACTCTTCTCCTTTTTCCCTGTTGTTCAGGCTGAAAAGTTGTAATGGAGAGATGATTTTAAAGTTGACATGAGTCTCTTTTTCAACATTCTGAACCAATTAACTGTGTAACATTCCGTACAAAGAGTCTGAATAACATGTGCCTCATGTGCCCGTATATTCCAACACTTAATACATTTCATTACATGAAATTCCCCCTTTGAGTGCTCTGTTTGGTCTTTCCATCCCATACATCCAGCACCCGGCACAGGAGGAGCATGTTGGAATTACTGAAATAAGAACAGTAAGTCATCATACGTTTCAACTTCTAAAATTATTCCTGGTAACAAGTCTCAGACGGAAAATCTATTTTGAGATGATTGGCAACTCCTATTCTCTCAGGTTGCAGAGAAGAGGATACTCTGTTATAAAAAAAAGTCATGAGCTTGAATACTGAAATGAACAAAAATCATAGGATATCACACTGCATTTTAATGCTCTGGCACTGACAGAATAAAACCTGCAATAAAATAAAGTATTTCTACTGTCAGTAAAGATTATGTTGCTTGTCACCTGTAGTTCTTCTGTTAATATCATTCTCATAACGATGTCTCAGAGGACAAAGTAAAAAAAAATAAAATACATCACAAAACAAAAGCAGGATTCACCTATCAGACTCCTTTTTAATACTAACATGGACAGAGTATTTCAAGAGAATTAAGTGTACACAGGGAATGTGCTGTATTTCTTCCTTAGATTCAATTATTCTTTTAACTTACAATAGCTTATTTTATTTATTCCCTTGTCTTTTGAAGTCTTCTATCCCATTTTTTTCTTATTGCTCACTGAGTAAGATAGAAATATGCTTATTTACTTCTACTCCCTCAAGTAGGACAACATTACTGCTAATGGTAATTTATTTAATGAACTAATCAGCATATTTAGACATAAGGAGAAAATAATTTAGACACAATATTCTTCCCCTTCACTAGCTATTGCCTGAGGAATTTTTCCTCAAGTAAGACTGAAAAGAAATATAGATTTCCAAAAAGCAGGTAACCCTTAGGCACACAGATGGTTCTACAATTTCTTTCATTTTCATTCTATATTTTCTTACATTCTCTTTCATTTCTATATTCCTATGGTAAAATCAAACTGAATTATATCAGTTTTGTAACAAAGACTATGATATTTAGTCTAAACTGAGCTATAAGTATAAAACAACTAGTTCCCCTTTTATTAGAGAAGAGATCACTATTATTTCTAAATATATATCACCATACACACCCTTGGTGTTGACTGTTTTCGCTGTGACCTCCAGTTTCTCCAGTGGTTCTGTTCCAATGTTTTCTAATTTAATGATCAGCTGCTGGGTCTCTCCATTGTAAAGCTGCACAGACACATTAGTGGAGATTTCGTCCCCTGAAGAAGGCTGAAGAGTATGAGCAGACCTACAAAATGCGACACACAGACAAAAAAAATACTTAAAGGAAAATGTTAAAAGCCTGTTCAAGTTACTCTGTTAACTATTCTTTGAAGACTCAGAAACTACAGCTCTGCAACTTCGCAGATTAGATATTATTTTCCATTCTTATTTAAGCCAGGGTCATTTTTTAAAACAAAAGTTAATAATTTACGCATAAGACAAGTCAGATTTCAAACAGTATAAAATATGTATTCCTAACTGTGAAAGCTGGTTAAAATTGCTGCAGAAAGGGAAATTACTGTAAGAAAGGGAAAAGAGGGGGGAAAAAAAAGCAAGAGTAGGTCATTACAACGAGCAGTTTTAGTGGACACTGCAGGACATGGACCTCATGGGCGAAAGGTGAAACAGGGACTAGAAATGAACCCTTCAGAGCAGGAATGAGGGGAGGAGGTTGCAGAACAAGACAGATGGGCAGAGGTTCCGTTCCTGGCTGGATTATTTTTGCCAATGCAAAGTGGTCAGAAGGCACCAAGGATACAAGGACAAAAGCTACTGAGATTAACGACCAATAAATCCGCTGGTAAACCCAGGTTCGGTAACTTCCTTTGGCGGGTATTCCTGCTATCCTTGCAGGATTCCTTCCACCCTGCCCTCCCTTACCACAAGATAAGCAGCTCCACAAACAGGAGCAGATTTCAGTCTTTCAGAGCACATCCATGACAAGGACTGGGAACACGCATCTTTTGATCATTTAAAATGTACTGTCACAATCGTCAGCATTGCAGCACTCTGAAATCCGGGCATGTGGAGTGACAGGAAGGAAGGAATGTCTTTTCTCCCCTCATATTTAGACAAAAGTATCAGGGAATTGCATCCCAAAAAGCAAAACAAAAGGTGCTTTCAATTGCTGTATAAGTGTAGATATATTTATTAGTGATTCTTCTTCCGGATAGAGTACTTTCCTCTCTTCTTCTTTCTTCTGTAATAATTGCATCTGCACTAATAATGATTCCTGGATGAAATTGGTAGCACACAGTATTTACAAACAGTAAATTCTTACTAGTTATTACAAACAGTAAAGTCTTATAGACTTCTTTGCCCATAAACAAGGTTTTGAGTATAACAGTATTGCACAGTTATTTCAGTATATTAGGAAGTGCTCATCGAGAGAAAAACCTCTAACACATGGCACACTGGCCTGCAGCTCCCAAACTTTCTGTTCGTGTGAAAATAACTGATATTTGTCCTAGTTTACCCATACTATAAGTCTTTCATTATTTTATTTATAAATTTGCCATTTCCTTCCCTCAATTTTCTTACTTTATAG
Organism: Oxyruncus cristatus; assembly: GCA_013399855.1. Taxonomy (NCBI): domain Eukaryota; kingdom Metazoa; phylum Chordata; class Aves; order Passeriformes; family Cotingidae; genus Oxyruncus; species Oxyruncus cristatus. The sequence continues at coordinate 698,442 of VXAY01003566.1, read as the reverse complement.
ATTTTTTCCATCAAGACTCAGTATTATGATAATTTAATATATTGATAATATATATGGCAAATATATATTTAATATATGGCACAGATAGATTTATTAATTTATAAATAATCTGTACATAATCTATAAATAATTATAGATACATATAACAATGAAAAAAATATACAAATAAAATTATTCCCCATCCACAGCAAGCTTCATTGCAGCTCCTGCTAAACTGTGCTTATTTAGTTGATCTCCCATGACACAAAAAATATTTTACAGTTTTAACAAAACATTATGGTCTGTCTAGAAAGGCCAGGAATTACTACTGATATGACTATTCCCCCAGAATTACTATTAGGTCAACAGCAGAAGAAATTATAGACAGTTATAAATCCTTGTCATTTCAAACAAACCTTTTCCTACATACCAGCAGTTTCACCTACAGTGAAGCAGCAAGGCAATACATACAGCATCAAGGTTATCTCAAACGCTTCAAAAATAAATTAGAATTAAGAAAATTTTGTAAAAAATAAAGAGAAGCCAGCTCAGCTCCAGCAGATAATGTTCCACATAATCAGCTGAACTCACAAATAGCAAATATTATACTAATTTAAAAATATTTGTGAGTCCCTCTGTATTTCAATAGCCAAAATTAATTTTTATTAAAGCCAAACCACACAAACTCCATCTCTAGCAGAATTTTTAGAGGGAATTTACCAACATGTAACCCAACTGCAGCATTTTATTATTTTGCTGTCTTCATTATGGTATTACTTTCATAGTTTTGTAATAAAATGCCAACAACATGGCCCATCCCACATTAGGAAAGAAGAATTCAGCATGGAAAAAAAATCAGAAAGTCATAGTGAAGAACACAGTAAAATAACTTGAAAGAAATTCACACATATGTACACACATATATAACTCTGAATCATACAATACTGATCATCCCAAGGATCATAAACGGAGCTGAGATTTTCCAAACAATAGAACAATCCCTGTGGCTCTTGAGCTATTAAGGCAGTAAGTAACAAAAGGCTTATTGTTTAATAAGCTAAGAGGAATATTGTTTAAAAAAAGAAAAAACCAAAACAAAATTAAAAATACCCTGAAACTCTGTACTTCTACAACTACTTGCCAAAGAGCAGATGGAAGGCAAGGCTCTAAGATATGATGATAGACATGCAGCTTAGTAGGTGAATGCTCTTGCACCTTGAAGAGCTTCAGACTGAACTGAATCAGTGCCTTACCGGGCATCTCTAAAATCCAGGAATTAGGCAGCCACATCCTTCACAAAAACCCAAAAAGCTCACAAAACCCACACAAACAACCCCCATGTGGTACTACTGTGTCCTTTTAGGTGAGTGTATAAGGAAGGTATTTTAGTTGATTCTTCCTGTACCTCTTAAACATATTTCTTCCATATTATGGTATCGAGTTTGGGCCCCTCCTGAACCATGGAAATATTGATCTATTGAAGCAAGTCCAGAAGAGGGTTGTCATAATGATGACAAGGTCAGAGCATCACACAGGAGTTCAGGTTCAAAGAGCCAGGTTTCTTCCATTTGAAAAAAAAAAAAAAAAGATCCTACATGGATTACCTCTTTACTTTGAGATTTTATGAATTTGTAGCCTTTAAGGAATTAGTTCTTTTAAAAGCATGACTTTAATAATGACTAGCCGTTACAATTAAATCTCAAAGTATTTTCTATGAAATTCCATGGTTTCAGGCAGTAACAACAAAAAACTTAGGTTTATATTCTAGAATAAATAGCACAGGTATAGTTTATGTCTTAGTTTACTAAATCACTGACTGTATATGATCCAAGTTTTATTCAGCATGATCGAAGTTTCATTCAGCATAAACATTTAAATAAAACCAAATAAAATAACCATTCAATCTAATTTCTCACCTTGGAAGGGAGGTGCTGATCTGCAGCCTTGGCAAAGCTGGAATGACTTCAACAGCGCAGCCATTGGTCTTCACTCCCGGCAGATTGTCCAGAAGACAATCACTGAAGACTCCAAAAACTGAAGTATGGTAACCTGATGTTTAGAAGAAAACACCAGCACGTTGCGAATTTAATTTTTTTCTGAAAGGTCTGAAAGTACTAAGATAACTGGGAGACTCTTCCCAGCACACAAAATACGTACAAGGTTCATTTGTAACTACAGAATGACATACAAACAACACACACACGTACAGCTCTGCACCTGTGACATGTCAAATAAAAGAAATTGCGAAGAGCCTGTGCAGTCAGTGCATTTTGGTAAGTTCTGTGGAATTTTTTACAAGATCAGCATCACAAGTCACAGTGCAGAGACCACTATTTTATATCTCATCACCAATTCACTGGTGCACATAAAACATGTTTCCCTTCAACATATGTTAACAGTTTCCAATTTCCTCCAAAAAATATTTACAGGAAAGAATCTCAGCTGTATCCATAAGGATAAAAGAATCCTAAAGGAAATTATTAGGGAGAAAAATATACATGCATACACACAGAGACACCTGCCATGAAGGCCAAAACTTACCCTCTAAAAGTTCAATTTAGTAGAAAAGTACCTGTGCACCCAATTCCCTACCAGGCAATATTTATGTGCTATATCTGAAGGAAAATTTGATACATAGACACACAAACAGCTGGCAAGTACCGAAATCAACTCCTCTACTTGCAGTACATTTTTAGTATGTTGAACTAAAAGCAGAAAACTACAGCACGAATGTTCTGAATGCTTTGATGCTGTTCTGTATTTACTGAAATAGTTTCTGAAAAAAAAAGAAATCAAATGAAAAATCGTTTTACGAGCAGACAGAAAAGCACTTAAGAAAAACTCAGAGAGAACAGAGTTTCTTCAGCTTCAAAGCCATCCTCTCTCAGTGTTTAGCTTTATTAAAATGCTTCTTGTCCTGTAACGTTGTATTCCAGGAACCTAAAATTATGTGTTGGTAAGATGGTTCAGTCCTACTATGTGTTGAATCCATCATCTCCATACATACCTCCTTTCTAGGAGACTCAGCTGCTCATCTTCTGAAAAAGCTCTTTAATTTTCTTACTCACTACAAACACAGTTTTATTTAGGCTCATTAATGAAACGATATCTCGACTGCAATAGACTACACACACGCAGGCTAAATTGTTTCTACAAAAGCAATCTGCAAAAATTTCTGTAATCTTACATGAACATGATTAATTAAGAAAAGAGAACTGCAAGATTATCTTCTGCATTCTCAAGAAAAAGTTCAAGTAATCCTCCTCAGAAGCTTTCCAAATGAAAGCATTAATAAGGGGGAGTTGGAGTTCATTATCCTTCCCCTCTCATAGATGAGATACTGTAAGAATGTGTTTGTTGTTGCTGCTGCAACCGAGTGATTTATCAGCCTGTTTTTAATGAAGTCTAGTACAGAAAAGAGATGTCCTTTTTTCTTGCTTTTTTTCTTTTACTCACTGAGGAGAATTCAGAGTGGAGAATATACACATGGCATAGAAACTCATGCAATCCACGCAGGGGGCGTAACGCACGAGTTGTTTTGCTCAGGGAAGAGTGACTGGAGACATCCCTTACCATTGACGGTGATCTGCCCAGTGGTTTGGGGAACACCAACAAGAGTCACAGGATAGAGACCAGATTCTGCAGGCAGGGAAAGAGCTGCAGGGAGAGATTCAAATTCCACTCCAGTTGTCAAGAGACCCTGAAAAAGCCACATCACACTGATAAATCCATTATGACGTGCACTTACATTTTTATACTATGTACTTATCTTTTAATCCTTGCATTGCATCACCCAAACTTTTATGATTTATTCCGATTTGCTCACAGCAGTTATTTTGGGTTTGAAGTTGCAGTGACTGCAGCGTGCAGCCAGAATTACAGAGAGATTTGTATTCAACAGGGAAACGAGTCTCAGGATCTGAGGTGGGAATGATGTATGAAAAACTAATAAAAATTAATACCCAAGCATAGCAAAAAGAGTCAGCGATATCACCTACATGGTTCTGTTTTGTACCTGCATTTAATCGTACCTGTGACCTTACTTATGCATTTGATATATTTTGGACAGTGGAAATCAAACATCAACAGCAGCTCTTGCTTAGTTTTAATTACCTGGCCAGAAAGTATTTTCTATCAGGAAAAACATCTATTATTTACAGATAACAGAGCAAGTCTAGCTTTACTGTCCAGCCTAAACATTTCAGTGAGTTGGAATAAGGCATTCGTTTTGCTAAATTGATCCTCTCTCAAGCCTAGAGGCCTGCAGTTACTCCATTAGTGCCAGAGAAATCTTTTAGCATCCTAAATTTAAAACATGGCACAAAACAAGAAATAAAGCAGAAAAAAATGTGTTTAAGAAACTTTGAAACACAGCATTACTGTCCTTAGTAGGCTGTGGCTTTTCTTTCAGCTCAGTTAATGAATTTAAGATGCTTGAGCACAGAATGTGCTGTTACAAGTAAGAAATTTAATTTTGGAAAGCATGTAAATCCAAGTTACCGGTTGTTTTTGTATACACATATATATTATTTTTTATGTTTAAATAATGATGCTACACAAATATCTCCACCAATTAATGCAGTAAGCACAACTGGATTAAATCTCAGCTTCATGAGAAACTCAGAACTCTGTGAAAGAAGAACATTTTATTTTTGTAAAGGCAGATGAAAAAGCTCATGATTTGAGCCACAGAAAAACTCAGAGACGGAAGACTGAACAAGGAGTTCAAGCAGCAGCAACATTACCTGCACAGGGCCAGAATACCAGCATTGCTTCCCTCTGACTGCCTGGTTTATAATTCAACTGGGGTTTGAAGGGGGAACTCTGCTGCTCCTGTCAGCTGTAAAGGGAGGCCAACCCTCTCTGTTTCTAGTTCTCAATTACAAATTAGGATAATTGATACCTGTATAACAAGTACTTTGAGAAATGCAAATGGCACTACCAGAATTACCCAGCCAGTGACTGACACCTGACCTGTCATGGACATGAAGTCATCAGTGGCCTGACTTTCTCTGGGACTAACCACCAGTAACTCTTCTTCAAGCAATTCCTAGACAGGAACCAAAATCAAGCCACCAGCACTCAAAAACTGAACAAAATTGAAAGCCATTCTCAGAACTTCTTCCCTCCTCGGAAGGCAGGGCCTCCTGCAGAACTGACAAACTGCTCTCTATGTAACTAAAGGAAATGCTTCTCACCTAAGACTTTTAACAGCACGGTCCTAAACATACCAGAAGTTTGAGAAAGCAAACCAAGCAGGTTTGACAGGTTCTTGATTTCTCTTCTACTCAAGATCTCAAGTCATCAAGATTATAATACATCCAAAACCTATAAAAGCTTTCATTCCAGCAGTTACTTCTTTGTGGACTTGACAGTCTTGAGGCAACACTGAATTCAACCAAAGCTACTCTTGCTTTGTGGAAAGCTGTTAGAGAACTCTATCTGCTGCACAAAATGCAATTTCATCATTTTACTTGAGTTATAAGTAAACACTCTGTCAAACCCCCATTTCTACTGATTTTTCATTTTCCTCCAGTTTCACATGGAGACTTGAGCTGTCAGAAACAATCCACAAAAATGTAAATAAAACCTTATTTTATCTTCCTATATGTTCACTACTATCAGAGCACTGACATTGTTTGATTCCCACATTAATCCTTCCAGTGGGATTCACCGCACAGAAACAGGGTGAACATTCACACCTGAACACTGAGGTAGCCTCAGCCTTCATCCCAATCATTCTGCTTTTGCTATGGCTGAAGCAAATCTTAGAACACAAACAAAAGGTGACCCCACACACATTCTCCAAAAGTCACTTTTGAAACAGCTATAGAAGGCTTTGTAAGATTATTTTAGTCCAAAAAAACACTGACTTATCACTTAGCCAAGTATATTCAAATACATTTTAATTATTCAGGATTCACCTCAACCAAAAACTTTCATCCAAGGACTTAAAGTCCCACAAAATCAATGATAAAAAAACCCAACCTCCCATGTCTTGTCTACTATCAGCTACAACAAATGTAAATAAACAGAACTGACAGGGACCCCTAAATATTATCTAATGCAAACCAGGAAAACAAAGATTCTCTAGAGAACAAACACAATGCAAATGCCAAAACACCTCCACTAAGCACACACTATGCCTGGACTGGAAACTAAAGAGCTTCAAGTGAATTAATACAAAAAGGAGAAGGCAGCATTTGTTTCCCTCATTTTTAGTTTTACTGTTCAGTAAAACTTCAAGTTTTTAAAACTAAGGATATTAAGAAAGCATTAAAACTCATTGAAATGGAAAAAAAAATCAATATAAACATCAACTAGGCTTCAGACTTACAGACATAAATTGAAATCAAGATACTTACCCTCAAAACTTAACCCACACAAGCAAGTTTTAAAAGACAGTGACATATCTGGAATGTCTGAAAGACATTTTCAAGATCACTGTTTGCTGAACTGTACAACTCTGCAATATCTGCCCAACATTGCCCTCTGGTGCCTGAGATTTTGTAGTTTAGTAGTGAAAAATCTAATCAAGGCTCAAGTACTCTCACATTCTTTACCTAAACATATCAGCCACACCACCAAAAAAAAAGGAAATGCGTTCCATTACTTTTCCTCAGAGTCCTATACTTTATTTCAAGAAATATTTAGTAATCATTTAGTAATCACTGCTCTGTCGGACCCTACAGAAAAAGATCACCCACATATTATGTTTCCTCCAGGGAATATATGAATCACACACTCAAAAAATGTTTACATTTCTTCGGATTCTTATAAAACAATTGAAATTATCTTAGAGTGAATATATGCATGCTTTTATCACAGCATGCCTTTCAATCACTTCAAGTCTTGATTTAGCTTTAGAGGAACAAAAACAACTTGCATGTAAATGGCAGCATTTGGGGACGCTGTTAAAATAACGCGAGTATGGAACTGCTTTTTTTAGGCTTTACTTACCAATCCCGAAGTGCAAACATTCTTTTTTTTAAAGCAACACTGCCTTCAAAGTTAGTTTTCATGCTGAACATACTTTTAGACCACGTTGTCAAATACTTTACACAAAAACTGTCAATATTTACTTAAAAGTGAATTTTCCCTACTATTTCTAATAAGGTTATTTTAGGCAAACCCAGAAAAACACCGAACACAACCCATTTTATTCTTCTCCCCCATCACCTTTTTGTGTACATTCTTGCCCAATATAGTCTCCATCAAATGTAGTTTAGCAAGAAGTAAATATTCTCTCAAGATGGCAGAAACAGTAAAAGTTGTGAACTCAGGAAAGAGCAGTTCATGGAAACAATTTAAATGATCATAGGCCAAGTTATGGGCCTGATTATACATGCAGATTTCTCAAAATTTCAGATGGTATTTTTAAACATAGAGCTCCTGGCTAATAGCACAGTTTCGAAGTTTAAAAAAAAAAAAAAAGTAACAGCCATTCTTAAAGCCTCTTTAATCAAAATACCACGTTTGGCTGTGTCCAAATAAATACAGGCCCCAAGCAGAAGGAGCAACACAGAACAAATACTTTTTTCCTGAAAAATTACTTAATACAATAAATTACAATATTCCCGTGGTTTGGGGTGGTATTTTTTAATTTCTTGATATTTATTCATTAATTACACTGCCTGTAGATCTTGTAGTTTTCTTAAAACCATTTGGCTGTATTTCCTACAATAAGTGCAGAGAAAATGCTTTCCCTCAATATATAACACTGCCTCAAAATTTCTCAGCTTTGGCTTTTTGGTTTCTTTTTTCTTTTAATATGGAAATTGAGAAACCAATAGGAAATAGTAGTCAAAATCTTAGAGTACTTAACACACTTTGCAGTGCTTCTTCACATGCATTTGATTTTAATATACATCTCCCCAGAGTGTACCATGATTTACTGCTTTAAACATGAGTCTCAAGATACAAAATAAATCCACTGGCGATTTCCCAGAACTTTCTGGGATTGTTTTGAAGGCTTGAAACGTGAACATCATTTTTTTCCTGGATGGAAAACTGCAGTAGCTGCAAAAGGGATGGAGATCACTCACATACCTGAACAAGTCTGTACAGAAATCAATATTCCTGGGAGAACAAGCCAAGTGATGTATACACTTATTTACAGCTGAACATCCCATCTCCCGGGATCTTGGGCTCCAGCACCAGGAGAGCAAAAATATTCCACCTAATCCATCGCACTCACAGCTACTCAGGCTCGTTTTTGTCTCTCTCTCATTCTGTTGATTTAAGGTACCTGCTGAGTTTTGTTAAAGCCTTTGGTCTGAACACCCCCACGATCTCTCCTACTTCACTTCATTGACTAAAATGCACAGCTGTTGGACCTAATCACTTCCACATTCCACAACTGAACATTTTCATCTGCCATTTTACACTACTGCACCTTCCAGTGGATCAGCCTTCTAACTGTATGGACGAGACAGAAACACAAAATAGAAAAAGACAGAAAAGGAATAAAGAAATGGGACAGGTACGAAGCATCTAAATAGAGTCCCAAACCAGGAATATGTGTGATGGGAAATAAACAGCAAGAACAACAATGATGCGTCAAGAGCTTGGAGAATAATGAAATGAAACAACAAAGAAAATCAGTTTTTCAGGGCTTACCATCTGAGCAACACTGATCAAAGTCTTGTGTCCACAGTCTCATGTCAAGTCTGGAAATTCAATGCCTTTTACTTAAGCACACCTCAATTAACCTACAAGTACTTAGCATTAATTCTTCAAATAATGGAAAAGCTCAGGAGCCTTTCCATAGGTTAACAGCCTGTGCTCAATACTAAGTTGTTTACCATCACAACTTCCATCCATAACAAAGAGAAAGACACAGTGGATAAGTACCACGGTAAGAGCTTGGATCGACAGTTCCAGAATTCATTTAATGTGAAACGAGCCATCTGTCAGAACAACAAATCTAAACTGTAAGGTGAGGAAAACGGGAGAATGGGAAAAAAGGAGTAAGACTATAAGATTTCAGGACAGTGACATGTTGGTGAATGGTGGGCCATGATAAAGGTAAAGGAAATCAAGCAAAGGAGAAATTAAAGAACAACCAGTGATTGGAAACAAGCTTGAAGGAGTAAGTTACATTGCAGAAGTGAGGTGCTGAGTCAGGTAGAAGGAAAAAAGTTGTGGGACAAACAAGTTGAAACTGCCACTAAACGACAGAAGGGGATATGCTTGCTATGAAACTGAGTCTGTGAGAGTAAATAATCCAAAGGAATGTGATACGTGATGAGAAATCAGACAGGAAAAGGATACGGGGACTGCAGGCATAGGTACGTATTAATAATAAAACAAACCATTTTAAAATATTGAACAGCACTCTGAATTATTTAAATAAAAAAAAAGGAGTTTAATTCTTATGATGAAGTCATAACTATTCCCCCATTCCATAAAGCTCACAGATGAGACTGGAAAATCAGAGCAATTTAGCTGGAAGGAAAGGCTGGAAGCCCTCTTGCTGAGCCCAGTGCTCAGAACAGGGGCAACTTTGGTGGTAGTTTAGGTTTTTCACTGTCCTTTACAATAAAGTTTTGAAGATTTCTAAAGATGGAGATCCCACATCCTCTGTGGGCAACCAGTCCCAGTGTATGATCCAATTCATGATTGGAAAAAGGGATTATTTTTTTCTATTAGGAAGGTTTTCCATTACTGCAGCATGTTCACTGACTCTCAGCCTTACATTGGGCACTTCTGGGAAGAGCCCGGCTCTGTTTTCACTGCACCTTCCCATTTTGGGATGGAGGAAAGCAGGAGGAATTACCCCAGACTGAGCAGATGCAGCTCTTTGACCCTATTTGTCCCATGCTCCAGCCGGTCCATCACCAGTGACAGAGCTGGGCTGACACCAGGACGTTTCTATTGTGTGAGGAGCTCAAAACTGGCCGGGGTTCTACAGACATTGTCTCTCAAATTCCAGATCAAGGGGAATTATTACTTCCCTCAACTTGCTGGCTACAGTCTTGACACCACAGACAAACCAACCAAAATCAACCAGTTTCTCCCAAGGAGCCGATGCTGGGGCAGACCAGAATTTCTCAGAGCATTCTGTTTATGGAGCTCTGACTAAAGAATTCCATTAATCACTTTAATTATTTGCATCTCCTTCACACGCCTGCTTCGCCTTTTGCTTACCCATGGAATTGGAATTCAGTGTTAATTCAAAGACAGAACTTTATCGTGTCAACAGTGAAAAGAAGTATTCATGCCACTACAATTACATTGCTCGGGGAATGGATGTTGTGCAGATCTATGCAAATAACTGTATTCTGAGTCCTTGAGTGTGTGTAAGCACTCCTAAGAAACTCCCTCATTAAGAAATTTTCCAAGTTTTTTAAATATATAACTACATCATTACTCGCACAATACAAATTAGACCGTAAATCAAAATGTTCTTAAATCAATTAATTCTTGGAGGAAGTCCTTTCTGATGTGCAGCTTCTCAACTACTTTTTCTAGTAATTCCTAAAAATTTTGAATCCTTCTGTGAGGGTTAAAGAAAATGCTGCTGAAGAAAGCAGTGTGTTAGCTTCCAAGAATGAATCTGATTGTGCTATAAGCACGATCTTTGGGCACCTTCACTTCCCATGGAAAAACACTTCATTATATGTGGAGTATTATCAGTAATTTAGGTCAAATTGCTTGACTAGACACTGCAGGCATATCAATAAAAAAAAAACCCACCAAACAAAAATCTTGGGCAAATAAATGTAGGCTGATTCACTCAGCCTGACAGAAAAATGGGCTCTAAGAGATGGGATTTATTTTTAAAGCAATATTAAGGGTAAAAATATTTAACATAAAGGACTATGCTGGGTTAGAACTGAGTGAGGATTAAGTTGGTCTGGTAGTTAGAGAATTTAAACTTTAAGTAGATAAAAATTAAAAAAAAAAAAAAATCCTGTTATCTGGAATAAAGAAGGGAAAGCAAAAAAAACCCACACATTTTCCTTTGTTTCAGGATACACTGAAAGCAGCCCACTGAAGCAGTAGAGGGCTTGGGTTTGAGCCCTCTAATCTTACAAACTTCTCTGGTGTTTTAGCCTTTCTTTCACTCCCTCCTGATCATTTAACATTACGGTGTTTTCAAATTACACTCATCACTGGGAACAGCAGATCCGTGAGCTGAAGCTTCCAACAAAATACAAAGCTTCTCAGAACTAACTATTTTAGTTCATCAGCTTTTTAAATTGTGGTCAAAATGGGACTTTGAAAAGCAAGGATGAATGCGGATTTTTAAATTACAGTAGCAAGTGTACAATAATTATTAGGTTTCAGGATATAATTATTACTTGAAAACCAGTATATGTAAATTATGTAGCATGAGTTCTAGTCAATGCAGGAATGTACGGAATTGATTTACGGGTCAGTGCCAGTAAAGCATTTAAATACTGTGAGCAGCGGAGATTTTCATTTCAGTACCTCATCACCAACAAATATGAGCAAATTGACAACACCCCACCATTAAACTGAGGTTGTGCTGGGTTAAATGATTTCTTTTTTTATGCTATTTGATTTACAGAAAACCATATCTGAAAGTCCAAATGAGATTTTTTTTCAGAAAAGTAACAGACTGAGGAGATTTAGAAAGATACAAACCATGTTTTCTACTCGGAGTTCAAAAGGCATTGGGTTGTAAACCATCAGCTGAACTTCACAAACATCTCCCTGGACCCACTGGAAGTCTACAAGAAATTAATGCACAGAATTAATGCAGGAATTACCTCACCATGGCTAGGCTTCACGAACGAAGATTTGGGAAGGAATTACCTAATCATAGTGTTATAAACAAGTAGCAGCAGCTGAGCCATCAGATTGCTATAATACTTAATAACTCCCTATAATCTTTACAGCCAAAATCCTGCTCAAGAGCATTGTGGGACACAAGCTGTAAATCCCAGGCAAAGCAATGGCTTAAATGACTGGAAACATCCATTAAACAGCAATTGTGCTCCAAAGACCCAACGTTACCTGGCAGAATTAACTAAGGCATCAATTCAAAACACATCCTTCATATTAAACACCTCAGGCCTTACTTACATATTTGGAGTTAGGCACAGAGTACACATCGCCTTGGAAGTTTAAGACTCAGATCAGAATCAACCAGACAAGAAATGAACATGACAGGAAGCAAGAAGTTACAAGTCTTCATATAGACACAGTTGATGATATGGAGTAAATAAAGGATTATTTTAAATTTAGAAGGAAACAACTGCTCACTAGCAAGATGCCACCTCAGCTTCCTCCTCCTAATTTTCTTTAGGAAACAGTAAGTGGTTTGGGAGATGTGGGAGTGAAGATGACAATAGGATCTATAGAGCACAGATTTTTCTTTTGGAGGGTCACAAAGTGGAGGCTTGAGCAGTAGCACAAACTGTTAAGTAACTTGTGAAAACTCTTAGAAAAGACAATACATCAAGTAAAAAAATGTACTTTCAGTTTAACTGTCACTACAAGAGACAGGTTCAACTTCAAAGATACTTCACCCCGCCAAGTTTAAAATTTTGGGGGTTTTATAATTTAAGGAGACAAGGCTGGATGGGGCTCTGGGTAACCTGGAGTAGTGGAAGCAGTTCCTGCCCATGGCAGAGGGGTTGGAACAAGATGATCTTTAATGCCCCTTCCAACCCAGACCATTCTGTGATTCTATGATACTGTGAGGAATTTCTGGAAGTGAGGTCAGCAGCAGAGATGCAAGATCTGAGCAACTGTTCAATGCAGAGAGATTATTTTATATCAGCACTTCATAATCTTTTCAGCCCACAAATTCTTGTCCACCTTCCAGGTATCACCACATGCACCTGATGTTCTGACTTAAAACTGAATGTGACAACATTCTCCATGCATGGTGAGGAGCTGCAGTCCAAATAAACAACAGGTGCTTTAACTATATTTGTAAAATAAATCATGATTACAAGCTGAACTATAGCATACATGGATTAGCTTTTACTAGTCAATTCAATGATTTAACACACATTGCTAACATTTTTTTTCGTAGGATATTAGAAAACATCCAGTAAAAAAAACTGGATTATCAATATTAAGATTTTAATTCACAGTTGAAGCCATCTGTACTCTAATTGTACATTCACAATCATTTACTATCTGATTACATTTTGCAAGCAATATTAAAGACCTCAAGGGAGACGTACTTAATGCAAATGTTTAACTCCAATTAATGCTGGTGGAAATTAAAAACATACATCCAGAGATGTTAATGGGTTATAGCACTGTGAAACCTGAAAAGCAAAACTGTTGATTAAAACAAATGTTCGAATGCACAAGGGTAGGAGATGATCTGTACATTTATTATTGAATTGCTTCTTAGTGTTCACGACGTCTCATCATTCTGCAGTCCCCAAAACAACCAGTGACTGCTCTACACAGGTAATGAAGCACTGAAGTTCACCATTATGGTTCACTACAGCAACAGCAGTAGCCTCAGCAGGCACTTCAATCCTGAATCTCCACATCCTAACAACTACCACATGATGGAATGTCTTTTCTAAAAACGTTTTCAATGCCACAAATTAAAAAGGGATTCTGAAAGATCAGAAAAACCTGTTGGAAACTCTTGATTTCACCTAAGTGCAAATGCAAACCATTGATTTGCCTGATGCTTTAATGTCTTTACTTCCAAAAAAGGAAGGATATGAGGCTCATTTATTAACGTTTATCAATATGATCCCTCCCTCAGCGTCGAAGGCTCCCTGAGCTGCCCCTCAGTGGATCTGAGGCTATGGGAAGCTGTGCTGAAAGGCGAGATTAAACAAGAAAGAGCCTTATTTGAGACTTAGCAAGCAGTAGAACTATGGCTCCACAGCACTGACCTCCAGAAACCACCGAAGAGTGTCAGCAGCAAATGAACAGCACCTTGGAGCAGGAGTGGCAAGGTCTCTCTGAGGTGAGAGAGAGAGTTCCACAGGAACAGGCCATCACTGCACTCCTTTTTATGCAGCAGCAACAGATACGATGCCCTGGCAGCTGACAAAAGCCATGAGCAAGATTCCCACCAAGCAGGACTTCAGAGCCTTGGAGGTGCAAGTGAAGGGTACAGGTGTGCAAGTGACTTTCTTCACTCCCTTGCCAGCAGAGACAGGGATACAGGCAGGAGTTGACACACGCTGCAGATCAGTACTCGCTTCATGGCTGGTGTTGGCACCAGGGCTGTGGCCATGGGAAATCCTTCCCTGAATACAGCCCACTGGGGAGAGACAAGAGCCACCTACCCTAGGAGAGGCAGTGGAACCCTCACTGGCAGAATGGCTGATTTGCCAATCTTGCTTTAAGCTGATGAACTTGCAAGGCTTTGGTGTCCAAAGCTGTGACAAGTGCAAGGTCCTGCCCCAGGGATGACATAACCAAAGAGCCCAGGACAGGCTGGGATCTCCGTATGGCTGTGGAACAGCCCTGCTCAAAGGGACCTGGGGGTCCAGCTAAACATGAGTCAGAGGTGCCACGTTACACCAACAAGGGCAAAGGTGTGTGAGGGGAAGTTTAGGTTGGATATTAGGAGAAGGTTCTTCACCCAAAGGGTGGTTGGGCACTGAACAGGCTCCACAGGGAAGGGGTCACAGCACCAAGCCTGACAGAGTTCAAGGAGTGTTTGGACAACATTCTCAGTCACGTGGTGGGATTCTTGGGATTGCCCTTTGCAGGGCCAGGAGTTGAACTCGATGATCCTTGTGCGTCCCTTCCAAGTCAGGATATTCTCTGATTCCATGAAATCAGATCCTGGGCTGCATCCACAGACTCATTACTAGCAGAGACAGAGATACGGTCATTCTACTCTCCCCGGTGTTTGTCAGGCACAGTTGGAGGTGCTGTGTCCAGTTCTGGTCCCCACAGCTTAAGAAAGATGCAGACAGACTGGAGAGGATCCAAAGGAGTGCCACGAACGTGATCAAAGGGCTGGAAAACCTGCCTGATGAGGAAAGATTAAAGGAGTTGGGTCTCTTCTCCCTGGAGAAAAAAAGGCTCAGGGGGAATCTCAACACAGTAGTCCAGCACTTAAAGGGCTGCAACAAAGAGGACACAGGATTTTTCCTCCCAAGGAGCCACAAGAAGAAGACCAAGGGCAGTGAGCACCCGTTGCACTAAGAGAGGTTTCATTTTCTTAATGAAAGAAATTTATTTTTTTTTCAGTAGGAACTCAGTGGAACAACCTCCCCAGGGACATGGTGAAGTCTAAATTGCTGGAGGTTTCTGAGATGGGACTGAAATACCCTGTGAAAAAGATGCCAGGGCAATGCCACAGAATTGCTTCCTTGGGTGAAAAGGTTTTGAAACGAAAGGTAAAATGAGCTATATTTATTTCATCTAATACAGGTATGAAATTAGCTGCCACATATACTAATGGAAGCACATTCTATATTCTTGCTGCTTTAGACTATCGGCTCTCAAAAAACAAAAAAACCCACTTCATGTCAAAAAACAGTAGGTTCATTTCTTAGAACTAGCATACTATTAAAGCAATTTAACCAGAATGTAACTATCCCCTTTATTGTTTCCAATCTGAAAAGCTTATCAAGTTGAAAGCAGAAAACACTTCAAGACTTTCTAAAACGGTTTTGTTTCCCTTTGGTTTGTCAGCAGAACTTGATTTCCTTTGCTGTAAAGCAATAATTTAGCTAAAATATGGTGAACATATTTCCGTGTAAGAAAAACAGTTCATTTGTTATTGTGGTTTTTAATTAAATACATGTCATTTTCAGAATATTCTCATTAGTTTCAAAGTTTATTAAATTTCTCAGCTTCTTTCAAAGGAAGTATCTGATTTCATTTTGTATTTTCTTTTGTTTGCTAAACTTTGAAACATTAGAGGCTTTTAACAGTAACTGCACTGTGTATATACTTCAAAAGACAAATGCTTCACAGGATCAGAAGCAGTTCAGACATCTCTGTGGGCTAAATAAAAACCTAAAAGGAGAAACTTCACTGTAGAAATGTAAATCTCCTACGGTACACACAGCACTGAAACAAATCCTAACTTGAACTGTATCAAAAAACGTAGTTTCCTTTTGTATCTATCAAGGAGTGAGAATACAAGTATTTGACAAGATCGGGAATAGGGTTTTATTTAAATGAAAAAAACATGACAAGGTGTAGGTAAGAGATTAAATGTTGTAAAATTAATTGCGATCAATCTTTCAACAAAATATTAAGAGAAATCAAGGAGGCACTTTAAGATGTTCCCATATGCGTATATTTTTAAAAATTACCCTTTACCTAATTCTTATTTCTTATTCCTTTTTTTTTTTTTAATTTCTTATGCTTTATCTTTTGAAATTGAAGCAATGCTGCAGCAAAGTCACGCTGAGCCATCTCCATCCAAACTGCCAGGTAATCATCTGCACCTCTGCACACCCTAAATGTTCATATTTCAATTATCCTGCACGTGATACAAACAAAGCGACAAAAAGAACTACCAATATCTGCAACTTAATCCAGGATTTAAACGAACCTCTAATTTATTTCCAATGGCAAAAGTACTGCACTGAAAAGCTTTTCAATAAAACAAATTGTCCTCTAGCAGAAAATGACTACTATTCCAAACAGGGTTTATAAGGGTTTGTTTTTATTTTGGCTGAACTGTCCTTAAGAGAAAATGACTAATCAGACAGCTCATCATTCTGAGTTTAAGTTAAATCGGAATAGGATATTAAATCAGAATAGGAAAAAAGCAAATCCACAACAGTGCTCAGGGCACCTATAACAGTGGCAGCTGCCAAGCAGAACACGTCTGAACTAAGTTTTCCCTGATTTCTCTTTTGTTTGAGAAGGAAATAAAACTAGTTTATCTCTTCTGGAAATCAGTGTTATCATCCATGAGACTTTATTCTTCTTTTGAATATGAAACTGTGCCCCAGAGAACAAAGCTTTGCTCCTTCAGGACTTTGGGCTAAAAAAGCTGATTATTTCAAATACTAGACAGCAATGCTCAGGTTTGTTCTCCTTCACCACCAAAGATTTTCTAATTTAAAAAAAAGAACAGAAAACACTGCAAATTATTCTTACCTATTTTCTTATTTCGTTCTTCCCCACGACTGTGTGCAATAATTGGAGAATATATGAAGGGGCTTTTGGTTGACACATTCTGCCCAAGTAAACTCTTCATTTTGTGAGGTCGGAGACTGGTTGGGAGGTTCAGGAGCTTCACAGATCTGTTGAGTGAAAAGAGTTTTATATTGTTTTATTTATTCTGTTTCATGAGAGACAGCTGTGTTAAAAATGAACTGATAAATATGAAACGTCAGTCTGAGACTAAAATACCTGAAATGGAAAACTTGAAGTAAACACCCACAATGGGGGAAAAAAAAAAAAAAAGGAAACTTCAGGCAGTTTCAGAAAGCTCCCAGAAAACATTTAACCAGGCAAAAGAATCCTCTGTAGAAACCAACAAAACCAAAACTAGTCAGCATCAGGGATTTAAAATCCAGCTCTTAATTTCCAAGCGCAGACTGAACAACAGATACACCACGACTCCAGTGCAGAAAGCAGCCAAGTATTTACCTTAAACCCAAACAAGAATCCAGACAAGATTTAACTGGGCAACATAATACAAACAAAGAACTGATCTTAAAACAGTGAAAATGCACAGAGTTGCTGCTGGAAGGAAGGAAATGTTCCAGAAATTTGAGTGGGTTTGCTGAACAGCCAGAAAGCAATTACAAATAGACAGAAAACAAATGATTTATTAGACTATATCCCTGTTAGACCCAATTCCCTTCAACATCAGGCAGGGAAATCACTGGTCTTGCAATGCTGAGGGGAAATTAAAGACTAAATTTTGGGGAGAAGAACAAGCAATAAACTGGTGGATATTCAGTAAAAGCAACAGTTTTATAAGAGTCTGTAAGACATCTAATTACTTCTAGTCAGGAACTCAGCATAATAAAGAACAGATGTATCAGTATCACACTAACAGAAAGTACACACAAGAAACCAAGATAATGTGTTTCTGCTGAAAAAGAATGAAGCTGTAGGAGAACACTACACAGACATGTTATCCCAGTGATCTAAAACACTTGATAAGGAGTTGCTGGATAACACTAAAAGTATTTTGGAACAAGGAATAAATCCCATCCATATATTATGTGCTGGTGATACTTAGTGTCAGCATCACAATCAAATGCAAAATCACAGACAACGAGACTGAGGAATAAAGAGGAGCTAAGACAGATCCCTCATATTTCATATTTTGAAACCTCTTCTGATAGAATTTTACTAAAAATTAGAATGCAACCTAAAGTAAAAATGTGAACTATATTATTTGAGGGGAAAAAATAAATTTCAAAAAGTGCTTATAAAAAGTTTTATTTTTTACACAGAAATGCTTTGGCTTCTCCACCATTATTATAAAAATACTGGTGGATAACCTGCTTTACCTTTACCTGCATCACAGTAGAAGGAATGTTCTTCAACCACATATTAGACAGATGTACCCTCACAAGTTTTATTTAATTCCTTTGTGTGAAAAGTTTCAGTCATGTCCCCTGGCCTGGCCCAACTGAATGCAAATGAGTGACAATTAAGAATTATCAACTAATATCACTATCTACCCAGAAGATACAAAATTTTGTATTTGGAAAATGTTGATTAAAAACAACCTTGCTTAAAGGTGAAAGGAGAATAATTAAAAATTAAAAACACTCTACTAGAGTAAACAGAGGAAAGGGGGGAAAAAGGGCACTGAATAAATTTAAAGTAGTAAGAAAAGTATATAAAGACAACTAAAACATCAGTGGTGAAAATGAAGAAAATCTTTTCTTTCTGCTTTTAAGCATATTAGTAAGAAAATTAGCTTTAACACATGTAAGTTATGAAAATGGGAATAGTGCACCTAGTAGAACAAAAAGACCATAAATTGTTCTATTTTTTATCTGAGAAAATATTAGATGATCATTTCATAATTAACATGAGTCATGGAATAAAGAAGCCATATCTCTCCTATTGCTTTTTAAATATGGGTGAGAAAGGAAACAGTTTCACTATGTCCAAATTTCACTGTGGCATTTCAATGTCTGACAGTATTTTGATTAAGAAATCTGTGTCCAAAAAAACCATCCCACATTAAATGGATTAAAAACCTCACAGACCATGAAATGCCAACAGTAAATAAAAGTCATCACCATCAGCAAATGTGTGTTTCTAGAGGGCTCTAGCATGGCTTGAATCGTTTGCTGAGGTTATTCAGCATTGATCAAACCACATTTCCACACATTTATAACTTATGTCACGAACATGAGCACAATTTAGCTCAAAGAGCTCTGCAGTCCTGCAGCATGGCTGGTTCCCAACTGGCTGGACAGCTCCACAACACCCCAGATCTGCTGTGTGAGGTGTAACCAGAGGCTTCATATCCAAACACAACTAATATTTTACTGGAGTGTGAATTTTAATCACCATGGCTTTTACAGAACTTTCAAAAGACAAGAAGAAGAGGGAGGAGGAGATGAGCACAAACAGCAGTTCCTAACTGTTCAATAATGTCGATGCTAAACAATGTTGATGTTGGGTTTCCCATGGCAAAACAGCAGCAACTACTCCCAACATTCCAAGCACAGCCAGGTCAGCACAAGCTGACAGTGTAAATGAAGCACCTGGGTGGTGGGGAACTGCCTAAAGCCAGGCCTAGGAATAACAAATAACTATACTATGTTTGCCCCATTCTCTCAGCACACAAAATATTTCAAGTGACACAGAGCCCTTCCCGTTGAAGTCTTGGGAATCTGTTGCCAAAGTTTTGATCGGCCTCTTCTTCCAGGTCACAAGCAACAGGATAGGAGGAAATGGCCTCAGGTTGTGCCGTGGAGGTTTATATTGGACAACAGAAAACTTTTCTTCAGGGAAAGGGTTGTCAAACATTGGAACAGGCTGCCCAGGGAAGAGGTAGTCACCACCCCTGGAAGTGTTCAAAAAAAATGTGGATGTAGCATTAGAGGACATGGTTTAAGGGTGAACATGGTGATGGTGGTGGTTTGATGGTTGGACTTGATGATCTTAAAGATCTTCTCCAATCTTAACAATTCCCTGGTTCTGTGATTCTAAATGCACAACTCCTACAAAGAAGGATTTAATCAGCATTTCCCGCATCTTCCAGAGCTGAATTTTCTTCACTTTTCAGCATGGAGAAGAACAGGAAAGTGCTATGGAATACACAGCACAATCCACCTCCTCTGTGGTTTAAAGGTTAAGCAAAAACCAAAAACCTGAGACTAATTCAGGGTTTAAAACCTCACAGACAAACACAATGCTGCTGCTTCAGCACAAATTAAGGGTCAGATTCATTAGGCAGCCCAGATACCATCCCCAGTCAGGTTAAGGAAGGTAGTTTTAGTTTTATACTGTGGAATAAGACTATTCCTTGAGCAGAGATCTGCAAGAGGCACTGAGAAGCTGACAGCACTCTTGCTCTCAAAGTATTTTGCCTTAGAAAAGTTTTCATGGAAGCTTTTGCTCAAACTTCTCTCTACAATCAAGTACTAGAAAAGGGTTTGCTTTATTAGCTTCCATTTTTAGTACTATTTTAATACTATTTACTTATCTAACCCACAGACACAGTGAACTGAACTTGTCACGGGACATCCGTGAGGTCAACGCAAAATGCGTCAACACAGTCCACACACACTTCTAATTTGATTCATCCTAAAGTAGATGCCTAAATTAGGTTAGAGAAACCTGGAAGTGACTACCTATGTGTCTTGACTGCAAACATGATCCAGCACAGTCAAATATCACTAGTTTAGCTCTAAATGTAGATTTCTTGTGAAACTAATCAACCTCAAGGTCAGCTGATAAAGTAGTCAACTAAGTGAAGTTAGAGAGAACATAGTAAAACCAGAGGTATCACGAAAAATGGTCCCAGTAAAATATTAATTTTAGAGAGTACAAGTAACCTGAAAATAAATATAATTTTCACTCTTTGGTTATATACTGTATTATCCCTTTGTGATACCAGAACTCTTGCTTTGTGAAATGTTTGATGACATCTCACCGCAAACTGACATTTCTGAGAACTGTTTCAGTAACTTCTTCCACTTTTTTTTCTGAATAGCAGTTATCTCTCTTTCAAAAGGGAAAGATTTTCTTTTAGCCTTCTGTTATCGATGCCCAGTGGCTGCTTTCTCTCTCTGACTCTCTCTAATGCTCCATGCTGGGCTTTAATCTAAACAAGTTCCTATTCACTGGACTGACTGCGTGATGTGCCTGGGCACGTGGGCACAGAAAGGAACTGAGATTTACAATAGTGAAGGTGCCAGCTGGAAAATGCAGCCTCTGGAAAGGAAGAGCTACAAAAGGCATCAGTTCCAGCTGAGTTCCAAGCTCCGTGAATGGAGACAACATCCAGCTCACGGGCCTTCAGTATCGAAGTGATCAGGAATTCAACCTAAATCTCAGCTGCAGTTACAAAATACTTTCCTCCAATTGTATCAGAAACTCTTGAATGACAGTTTTAAAAAAAGCAAAACCTCTCTCTTTCTGAAACTAAAGGCCATGAAGTATTTTCTGCTCAAAGGCTCTATTTTTGCTTAAGAGCTTCTCAAAACAATTTGACATTTCGACGTTTTTCCATGTTATTGTGATCAATGTGCATAAACTGAGAAAACTACATCCTTCCAGTATCCTTTAAAATTTGACAGGTGCTGTGGAAAAGCTAAAGATTGTATTTTGGAGTCTTACCTGACAATGGGCAATTTGGTGAAGGGAACAGGAGGTAACTTCAGACCATCTGGAAGAGTGATGACTTCCATTGTTCCAGGGCATTTTGCTGTGTAGCTTTCCAAGCTCTGTGTTACATCTTTCTTTTCTAGAAAATTAAATCACAAAACAATTTCAAACCCGCATGTAACAAAAATTTAAGAAGTTATAACCCAAAGTTTTATTGGGGGATCTTTTTTTTGTATTTACACAAAATAACTCTAATGGCATGCCAACTAATTTTTGCATACAGCAGTTGGAGTTTTGTTCCAGAAGCCTCAACAGATGGATCAAATATAACTAAGTGACCTCTAAGCAAGAGTTTTCTAGATTTCTCAGAACTTATCAAATGCCAGTCTATACCTACTTTTTTTAGGGGTTTTTTTTGTCAAAATAAAAGTTTCTACAATTTATCCTGTAAATCTACACATCCAACACATTCTGGCCTCACACATGTTAAGGTTATTAATAATAGCATTGTATGGGAACAAGCCCTACTCTGAAACATCGGATGAAATAATATCAAAGGCCAAGAAGAGAAACAAATTATTTTTGATGTTACCTTGTGTGAAAACTACCTAATTCTCAAAATAATTGTGCTACTATGCTACTAAATCGTAACAACTGGTAGAAAAATTTTCTTTGGTTTTGTTTAAAAATAAAAGAACATTCAAATAAACTGTGGAAGGTGTCCCTGCCTATGGCAGGACAGTTGGAACCAGATGGTCTTCAAGGTCCAATTCTGTGATTCTGTGATTCCCCATTTCTCTGACAAAATGGGAGTCTGCAAACAGAAGTAAGCCTGAAAGTGTATTAAGAGGGAAGAATGAGACAGCTGTAAAGTCTTAGACCTGTATTGTTTTAAAGCACAGTGAACATTCATAGAATCAAGAGTGTTTGGGTTGGAAAGGACCTTGAAGACCATCTAATTCCAACTACCCTGCCATGGGCAGAGACACCTTCCACTACCCCAGATCGCTCCATATATGTGCTACCAACAAAAATAACTATTCAACAACCAAACTGTTTATAGAAAATACTTCAAAGATCAAAATACTCAATGATACCAAAAAAATAGAAAAGGAAAGGGTTATAGCAAATATTGTTTTTCAAAACAACTGCTTGGACAGGTGTATTGGGTTATGCAGCAAGGTTTTGGTAGTGAGGGATGCTGAGGCCTCTGGGAGAAGAGATCAGGAGTAGCTCCATGAGAGAGCCAGTTCCAGCCAAACCCAAAAAGGAGCTGCTGCTGCTGCCCAAAGCTGGGCCCGTCAGTTATGTTGGTGTCACATCCCTGATAACATATTTAAGAAAGGGTAAAAAATGTTGCATAGCAGCTGTGAGAGGGACGAGTGAGAAAAACGTGAGAGAAACAAATCTTGTAGCCAAGCCAAAAACACCAAAAACTGCCCAAAATACCAACTTGGGCCTTGAAAGCCCCAAACATCCAGCAATGTTTGTGCTGCCCACACCAATCCAGCTTGGTTTGTGAGCTTCTACTGCCAGGAGAAAACACTCTTTCAAAGCCAATAAACATTAACTGTAGTGCCCTTCACCACAGAATTAATGCCACGTAACTGACAAATTGCTTTGCTTGTGTCTCTGTTTCACTGAGCTGTCTCTTCAGCCACTCCCCACATTTCCATTTCCTACAGGAAATATTCCCAAAACCAGATTATTAGACATCCACATACACTCAGGTAAGGAATTGTAGTGGTTCAGACTGTGACAGGTTATTTGCCATGTCATGTGAGCAAGGGCACATTGTGCAAACAGAATCTGCCGAGACGGAAATCTTCCCAGCTACCAAAAATGATGAAGACAACACTGCAGCCTGTGCTTAATTCTGCTTGAAACTGGATATTCTGTCATTCTGGAGAACTGGCTTTCACCTCCTAGTGTGAAACACTCAGTGATTGTGCTCACAGAAGGCCGGCTGCCACTTGCAAAAACGATTTGTTTATAGATTTTTGAGGCGCATTGTTTTTCCACGGCAGTAGCTCAGCAAGTTTTCCATGAAGACAAGGCTAAACCAAGCCATTTTTCTATGCTGACATGGTATGAAATAGTTTTAAACATGCTGCTGGATCTCTATTCCTTTTCCTTAGCACCACATCTCAGCTGAGACACTGAAGGAACCTACATACTGAGAAGTGTTCTCAATGCAAAAGAGCAAGAGGTGGCTGATCCTACCCAAGAGCTGCCACTGAAAGCAAATGCTGGAGCCTCCTCCCTTGACTGAGCATCTCAGCTCTCTGACCTCTGTGGCCTAATAGTTACCAAAAACCTGTTACAGGCTGGTGGTCTCCAACAGGTCTGAATTCTCCCAGCTTTTGCCTGCCTGTCGTTGTATTCTGACACCATCAGAAATTGCACGGACGTCCTGGGACGATCCATTCAACACCTCACCCTCCTTCCGGACCCAGAGCTTAGAAGATTTCTGTGACTGAAACAGTTATCACTGGTACTTATCTTTCTCTTTACAAAGGAGACACAGAAAACAGCTGCCTTTGGAGGTCTTTACTCACCTGGTGCCTTCACGCTTCTACAGGTCAGCAGGAAAGCAATCACCACTTGATCCTGTGACCTGTGAATTCACCTTAACAGTTTTAAAAGCCTGTCCTGCAGCTGGGAACGCCACTGGATACTCTTGTGCAGGTATTAGAGACTCATTTATTGAGTGAGAAGTGGTGGGTTATTTTTTCATCTGCAATAACTGCATTTATGGGGTTTTTTTCCCCTTCAGCTTCTCTCCAGGCTCACTGAATGATCAGGATCACAGAATGGCTGTAAACCAAATAAAGCTGAACAAAGCCACAGTCAGGAGTGGCACCGGAGCACACAATGCAATTTGTTCAGTATAACCTCGTAGTTCAGTTCCCCCATTTCATTCCAAACTTTTTTTTACTGCTTCCGACAACTGAAAATTTTGCAAGTCCACCCATATTCTTGGAATTTCATTGCTGAACTGTTTCCCATCACCACAATGAGTATTGGGTTTGCCTAAGAGCTGATTCAAACCTTCTGCTAATACGGGAACAGAAAAATCTGAAAGCTTCAGGTGCACAGTTAGAAACCATTCGTAACTGAAACATCAAAAAACAAAGTCTTTCTGCTCATTTCCCAGTCATGTGAAGCAATATTTCACAATAATGGAGCCACTGACAAATCAGACCAGGAGAGGAGAGGTCAGTTATAGACTAACATTTTTAGGCACTTCAGTTTGTGTGACTAAACACAAACAGCATTTCATGCCTTGGCAGATAACAGAGAAAATCAGAAGAACACAACTACTGTAACTGTCTATTTCAGCTATTTAATATTTGAAGAATTTTAAAGTATCTGTACATGGGCTCAGTCACTACCCATTGAAAACTAAGGCAAGTAGTAAAAACGCAACATTTGTTCTCCAACAATTGGTCGATGTTGTTTTGATCAAGTCACTGCGTCCCTTGCAGAACAACCTACACCCGGGTGGAACGGGAATAAAGAAAGGGACCATTTTATGTCTGAGCTGTCAATCACATGGAAGGCAATTTCATTTCCTTATGCAACTTGCTAAAGTGTTGAAAAAGGAAGTCAGAAAACAAATGGCTAAAAGCCTTCTGACTTCAGTTTCCCCTGGTGATAAGCCCAGAATGAACATTTTAACAAAGAAACCTGTACCCAGAGTGCTTTGCACTGGCTGAGCTTTTCCTTCTCCCTTGAAAATAGCAAATAATGGTCAAAAAGGAGAAGTCCAAGGAGAGCTCCTGCAGCAGCCAGGCCCAGACCCAACTCCCTCAGGACAGAGACGCAAACATCTCCTTAATAAATTATTAGTAGCACATAAAAAGACAGAAAAGTCAGTCTGACAACAGAAAAAACAAGAGAAACATTAGTTTCTGCACCCAGAAACATAGCTATGGCCTTCCAGTACGTGAAGGGATCCTACAAGAGTAGGACTTTTTACAAGAGTGTGTAGTGATAGGACAAGGGGGAATGGCTTAAAACTGAGAATAGTTTAGACAGGTATTAGGAAGAAATTCTTTACTGTGAGGGTGGTGAGGCGCTGGCTCAAGTTGCCAAGAGAAGTTGTGGATATTCCATCTCTGGAAATGTTCAAGGTCAGGTTGGATGGGGCTGTGAACAACCTGGTCTAGTGGAAGGTGTCCCTGCTCATGGCAGGGGGTTGGAATGAGATGGTCCTTAAGGTCCTTTCCAACCCAAACCATTCTGTGTTATTTCCTACACACACACACACACAAAAATGAAAATTGTTTGGTGAGCCCTGTTACTACTAGAGAAGAAAAAAAAATTCCATGTCTGCTTCCAGGGAAATCTCCAGCCTCACCCTGCCATCACAACACAGCGTATTCTTTAAACCAAAGAATTTCAAAAAGACCACAAAATGTGTTAAGACCCTCATGAAAGCCGAAGTAGAAACTGAATATTCATTGGCAACAACCACTACAGACTTTTTACCTTGCAGTGAATCACCAGACTGCAGGATGTGCCAGGCAGTGCCTCAGCTCTAGTTTTGGGGTGTGAGCACCCTGTTTGTACCCTCAGTGTACCTTCACTACCACAGTCAGGCCAATGCTGGGAGAGGAGCACCTCAGCAACACTTGCATGATCAACCCAATAGAGCAGCATTTCAGCTGAATGATTCAGCAGAACAGAGCAGCTCCTCTCCTGGGCAGGCAGCACCATCTGGTTTTCCATCCCATTAACTCCGATAGGTGTTGGGTGACGGCATTTTCTACTGTTTTAATAAACAAACAGCACCTCTAATATTTTCCTAAAAAAATACATGGAGCAAGCAAAAATCTCTGCTCAGAGATCGGATACTTGAACAAGCTGCTTTGTAAGCAAGGCAAGGAATCCTGGGTGTTCATCCCAACATTGTCTCCTGCAATAAATGTGTGTGTGTTCTCACAGACTCCAAAGCTATTCTTATTGGGAAAACCAGAAAGGCACTGGAAGAGTATGAATCCCACCTCTTGAACAAATCTCTAAATAAATACAGTGGAGACTAACAAAATTCACTGTTTCACATGGAAAAGAGCAGAAGCCACAAGAAAATAATTAATCTGTGGCACCCAGAAAGCCAGACCCGCTGTCATGAACAGACCATCATAAACTGTATCAAAGAAAGCGACTCCATCCACACAAAGGATTTAGTTATTTGCTGTGCAAGAGTTCATCTTTGAAAAATAAGTTACCAGTTTACTACTAACTTTGCAGGAAGAAGATATATTTTAAACACAAATAAAAATAGCTGTGTTAGAAGCAGAATGTTTTCTCCTTCCACAAAGAGAATGGGAAAAGACTAACTAAACACACCATGATCTTCTATTGCAAGATTTTTAATAGTTACATAAAATGTGTACACATGAAGTCCCAGCCAGTTTGCACAAAATATTTTTAGGCAAAATGTCAAGAAAATATGATACAGCTGAAATCAGAGTTCAGAAAGACACCACTGAAATTCCAGTATCTAGTCCCACACAATCTCTGGGAACTTCAGATGTTTGTACATGTTCAATACTAAAAAAATGTATTTTGTACAAATAAAATCACTATATAAACCACTGGACAACATTAACCATTTTTACATGTTAAGAAATACCAGAAGATCTATCTTTACAAAAAGTAGAGCAAATTAGGCACAGATAACTTCCATATCAATAAAAAAAGTGAAGGACTGCTGCAAAGCTGCTTGTGAGCATGGCAGGTTTGGTAAAAATTCCCAGATACAATGGCATAACTGCTAAACACATCTGATTTTGTATTTTGGGTGGAAGAAGCAGAGACAGAAGATGGCAAGAGTAGCATTTTCCCCAAGATACCGCTATGCAAAGTCACAGGAATTTGGCCAAGGAGGTTTATCACGATACAAAGTTTCAATGCCTCCACAAAGAGACTCTTGCTTGAGAAAAGGGCAGTTTAGTTGTTTAAAAAACTAGAAAACTGCCTGAAACCTTGAAACAAAAACATGTCCATTCTCTATCCTAACACACAGTCAAGTTTTTCCCATCCTTCTGGAAAAACATCTCTTCAATATCACTCCTAGTCTGCTCATCTTTTCTTTGCACATCCAGTCATACTCAATGAACATCGCATGGGGAGGTCACCGAAGCACACAGATGACCCTCTTTTAAACATGGATATTTATTTGCCACATAAAGTGCCACTTTCAATAGCAGCCATGACTCCAGTGCCTTCCTCTGGATTTAGGCTAAAGAGATCAGTATTGAGTCTGTTAACTGTCGTATAAAATTTATTTGCATTTTAGTAATACAGCACCTCCTAAAATAGCTGCCTTTGGTACAAAACCATTAGCTCTTAAAAATACAGCTTCATGTCTTCATACTGCCAATTAAAGTACATCTTCCCCAAAGGAACCTTTTGTTTTCTAGAATAAAACCTTTGCCAACGTGTCTCCCTTTGCACACTTGGATCTTTTTCCTCAACTAACCAAATCAGGAGATCAGAGGTATCTACCTGAAGACAGGAATTTTGAGCTAAATCTCAGAAAATTCCTTTTGCTCAGGAGTGACTTTAAACAAATCAGTAGGAAATTTTTGTCGTGAAGAAATGCATTATTTTACTGCAACGAGTGATCTGCTGTTTTATCTACAAATCTGGGTACAGTATTGGCTGAAGGTTTTGTCTGTACCTCATCAACACACAAATCTAAGCAAAGGTAAATCACGTGTGAAAGACTTCCAGGTTTGTCTGTAACCCTAAACATTTGATTCACACAACATTATTTTTCCTTTCATATTACATCTGACTTGAAAAATAGCTGGTTTCCCTATTTGGTGTTATGCAAATGAATTTAAATTTTTATCCCCATTGTTAGTTTACTCCATTTCATTTATTTATTCCACTTAAACCCCAAACTCTAAAAGACATGTGTTTCATGAAAATAAAATACACCTTCTTAATAAAGCAGCTTAAGTAAGATTATTAAAGTCAGCTTGTGTCTAGAAAACACAAATTCCAGAGAGAAATTTTTCAAGGGGGGGAAAAAAAAAAAAAAAAAAAACAGGAAATAGTGTTGCAGATAAACAACTTCTGGGAGCAAGAACACCCAACTGTGCTGAAGTTCGATGGCACACAACCGACGAAAACACAGAACTAGATGAAAAGCAGCAAAAGTCATGGTACCATGATGAATAAGAAGAATTAAATGACTTCTGAGGAGCTTCCTCCTACTCAATGTACAGTCTCCAAAGTCTTTTACTCCAATGTGTCAGAAAACATTTACAGTCAGGCTTTTTTAATATATTCATTCTTACACCACACTGTGCCACTGCTATACATCAAACACACGAGGTAACAGGTCTGTTCAATTACATTTTTATATATATATATCCACACACACACTTTTTTTATATATATGTGCACAGATAAGATATGGAACTACGTTGAAGCCATAAAATATTTCAAACTAACGGCTAAGAACTTCCCAAGCTGCTATAAATATTCCCTGGTAATTACATTGAAGATTTCAGTCTCCATCCAGAAATCATTAATTTGAATATTATAAGAACCAACCAGAGTAGCTCCTTTTTGAAAGGTTTATTGGTTGGGCAAAATCAACTTGCAGGTACTTTGTCAATTAAAATCCAATTCAGAGCATTAAAACCAGTTCATTAGTGCCAGTCAAGTAAATCTCACTTCAACTCAGAAGTTTACATCAAGTTTTAATTTGCATATATTCTCTGCTCAGTCAGATTAAAGCTTCATTCTTCTCAGACCTCGAAATCACTAACTTTCACCTTTCTAAAAATTAATTTACACAATAAGGAGGCACCTGGGAGAAACGCTGCCCTAATTTAAATGCAGTTTAATATGCACTAATTTAAAGGCACAAAAGAGAAGCTACAGAGCAAAGCAGTTTGTGGGTACATTACACACACTTTGGGGGATCGGCTGTGACAGCACCAGCAGACTTTCTAAGAGCAGGTTTCCAACACAGGGTCCCTTATTTTCCACTCTCAAAAAACATTATAACAATCAGTCGTACTCTAGAAACTCTTTCTAAACAACCCTGGCTCAGAAAGGAATTGTGATATTGTCATTTTTGCCAGTTCCCTAAAAGCTTACAGCTGTTTTGCCAAGTGGCTGCTTTGGGCTGGGTAGAGTTCATTTTCTTCTCAGCGGCTGGGATGGGGCTGTGTTTGGAATTGTGCTGAAAACACTGTTGATAATACAGAGACGTTTTTGTTATTGCTGAGCACATGACTCTATTATATTTCAGTCCTGGCAGGCTCCCTGCTTCTCTGTGAAATTATTAGTTTTCAGGAGTTCAGCAAGTGACACCTCAAAATCTTTTCTGGGCCTATGTCTTTATTTTTAATACTTATAATATTGTTTTCTCTAACCTAAGTATGAAGAACAGGAGAAAAAAAAATAGGGGCAGCACTGTGGGAACAGGCAGAAAAAATGGAGAGCAACCAGCTCCAACTAAAACCATGAGCTGAATGCCTCAAGAACTTGTGGCACAGCGTCTAAACAGAGGTAAATTAGAAAGTCACAGCAGATAAACAAGAGAAGGGAAGGTGGCCAGGTGAACAGAGTCACAAGCTGCTCCAGCAGTCCCTCAGAACAAGAGGTGGTTTTAAATCACTCCATGCTCCAGAGTAGTTATTTATAGGCTCACATGCTATTCTAACACCCTTCTCCAATGAAATGCCATTAAGTCAAATCCCTGTGAGGAACTAGAACTCACCAGTGCCTGTGCAGCTCCATTTCATTTTCCCAGGTTTGCATGGAAATTCAAGACCACGTTTTAGGCACAGATCCTCAAATACTGAGTCTGGTCCTTACCGCTGCTTGGCAGGAGGGTTACAAAGGGTTACACACTTAAGAGCATTTCCGCACTCACTTTTGGTCTAGCTGTCAATTTTCATGAGTACAGTTTAATATTCTTCCTTATTTCAAGAATTTCCTTATTTCTACATAGCAATTTGAAATTTAAATAACACCAAGTGAATGCATATGCAATCTGTTCTATAAATAAAACCGTCTAAAATACTGCACAGTTTCCCCTCTCAAACTGTGAGATCGAAAGGCGTATTTTAGGAGTTGTAAGACACCATGTCTGACATCACCAAACCAGGCTCACCATCATTTCTGAAGAGAATCAAGGTCTGGGGTCTTTTTCTTGGATTAACCTCATCACTTCTTGGCAAAAGGCACAACCTCATCCTGGCAGTTGACATATCAGCCCTGACCCGAGCACAGCAGAGCGGGAAGGAGGATGAAAAGGTTCTTCTCCTGGATGAGGGGTGTAAAGTCCCTCAGCCCTAAACAAATCCAAGTTGTCAAGGCATCAAGGGGCTCTGCCCAGCCAACACTGACAAGTCCATCCCAACCCATCCAGAGGAGGAGGGGAACTGAAACAGCATTTAGCAGAAATTTTGGCAGAAATTCTCTATGAAATAGTCACAATGATCTCAGTACAGGCTGAGAACAGGCATCTTCTGGAAGGTGAGAGATTGTCTTCATGAGAAAACAGCCTGGAGCCAAACCTAAAAACCTCTGGGGTTTGCATGGCATGGATCAACACGTCCTAGGATTTTGAGGTGCCAAGGAACAGGCAGTACTGCAGTAGGGATAGAATCCTGCCCCCATGCAGCATGGAATCACAGCAATGAAATTTAGAAAATTAAGAATATTTCTTAAAATTCAACTCGAAACCTTTGAACTCAACAGAACCTTTTTTCTTACATAGAGCTGTGTTTTTATCATGCACTGAGCAAGTGCAGCCATGCCAGGCAGTCGCTGTCTGATATAAACCATAAAAACTCCTGCCCAAGGAATTCTCTCAGCCACTCCAGGGTATTTCCTGTACAAAGTCTTTCACTGAAGATTTCACGTCTTTCAGCAGAATCAGTGACTGTGGCCAGGGTGATGAGTATCCACTCTGGGAAGGACGTGCCCCTGTCACAGAGGTATTTGTAATGAAGCCCAGGATCTCATTTTTAGCTTGCTAGGGCTAAAACAAACTTCTTTATGACATCAGTAGAAAGGTAAATAAGCTAAAATTGTTCAAAGTCTTACACCTGGTGAGCTAAGAAGCACCAAAATCCAGATCAGCAAAACTGGAACGACAAGTTTATCCGACTTGCCTGCCTGAGAGGCCTTTTGTGGTCATAGTTGAGGAATGTGGCCTATTTATTTTTGGTCACTGCTGTTGCTGAAAAGGCTAAAGGCAAAGATCATCACAAAGATTCCAGATTCCATGATATCCACTATTCTGTGTCTTTCTGGTGCTGAAAGGTTAACACGTACTAATACAGAGACCCACACAGTCATTCTTCACACAGTCAATGGGGTTCTGTTTCTAAAGAGAGTCTTCCTGTTGATCTGGGGAATTTGATTCAGCAGATGAGACATTTTGAGATACTAAAGACCTTGCTAATAGTGTAATGGTACCTGTGCTGACAGGCCAGTTGGGTGGAGAAGCACCCAAAGGGTCCCAAGAGAGCTCAGTCAGTCATGTTGGCTGCATCCAAAATCAACAACCATGATGGAGAGAAGAAAAAAAAACATGGAACGTTGTCATTTGTCTTGTGACCTTTGCCTGCTGACTGTCCAGGATAAACAGGTAAAACTGGTGTCAGAAGGTCAATGTGCACCTTTATTTTAGCTTCCACAATCCCAAATCCCAGCCAAACTGCTAAGGGAACCAACCTCCTCCCTAAAGTCTGGTTACAGAGGATGCAGCTGGAACGAAAGTAGGGTCCAATTATGCAAGAATCAACCACGCAGAGGAAGGACAGGAAGGCAGTCCAGGATATTCCAGGAAGTACAGTTCTCTCCATCCCCTACTGTCAACTCAAGAATAAAGACATCCAAAAACTCTGGTCAACAGGTGAAAAATTATTTCTTCATGTTTAATGCAGAATCATTATAGAGTCAGCAGTTTAATTAATTAAGTACATGACAGACAGAGCAGTAGAGATCTGATGTGAAGGCCATCACCTCACTAGAAGGCTGGAAAGAACTCAAGCACAAGGATCTCAAGATCTTAGCAGAGCTACACTGAGAAGCACTGGAAAGTGCACATTATTTCCCAAATAATAAATCTGCCAAACTTTGAGTATCTTAAATGAACTGAACTAGCCCACAAAAAAAAAAAAAAGAATTAAGTATTCCTAGTCTCATCCATGCTATGCATGGTCACCTCAGCACACCGAGACCTTTGCCACCAGATGCAAACAGCAGGAATGACAGTTGGGAACCTGCTGAATGTCTGGCAGAACGTGAGCTGGCAGGGTGAGGGACATGCTGTGCTCTCTGTGAGTGGTTTCTGTGTGAACAGTCACATTTCCTTAGCAGCTCTTTCCAAACAGCTCTTTCCAAAAAGTTCTGTGGTTAGAGAGCCCCAAACAGATGAGCCAACTCAGAATCATTTGCACACAACACAAACCATGGTCCTTTTAGGCAGGATGAAAATTATCAGGAAAGAGCCACAGTAAAATACTGGAGTTTTCCCCGAGTATCTGACCTTATCCAACTCGAATTCACTGAGCTGCACACACAGTCTTCTTTCACAAAGCATTATGCAAAAGACGGATTTAATACCAAGCAACTGTGCAATTGCACATTTTAATTCTTATTTAAAGACAGTGACTTTCAAGGGAAATGTTAACATTAAAACATAATGGCTTGAGATTAGAGGTTTAATGTAGAATTTGGTACCTCCTTTTGCTGAGCAGAAGACTGCAGTTTACATATTTATGTAACTAAATAGCTTTGTTTTAAACCAGATTCTTGGCTTCCATGTTGTTAAAATAGTGATGACATCTCTCATTTACTTGATGATACTTTTTATTTAGATTTATCAGGCTGCATGGTTGCAGATTCAAGTAAATTCAAGTAAACACAGACAGAAGTTGTATTTTAAAAAGAGTGGTATTCAATTAAAACATTAAATTTTGTTTTAAACATGAAGCAGTTTTGACTATTCGTGTCCTGTGAATAGAAGCAAGAGCTTCTAATTAACAGATCTAGATTTCATTGTAACAGCTAAATCTCATCTGCTGAATTTCTATTCAAAGAATAAATCATTTTTTTTTTGTTTTCTGAAGTCCCAGTATTCCAACTGAACTAGAAAATGAATAGAATTAGATTAACAAACTAGAAAATATTCCTCTTCTGTGTCTAGAAGCAGCTAATCCTGAGAGAAAAAGGGTTAGAAGATCAAGTTCCAATGCCAGCTGGAAATGTTTAGCTGGTAACTTCCTCTCAGTTTAAGACTTTTTACTTCTATTTATTCCATTTTTTAAGATGATCTGCAAACTACCCAAACTTTAAATACAAGCATAGGATTTAGTATATTATCAATAACAAGCTTTAAAAATACAAAGTTTATTTAAGAAAGAACACATTCAAGTAAAAACCTGATTTTCAGAAGAGTGAGTCTTCCTCCACCCCATAACTGGTAACTTGGCAACTTTCTATATAGCCCAGAAAAATAGTAAAATTGTAGCATTCTTGAATTCCAATGCCACTGAATTATTTCTGTTTCCTAATTAAACCTTCAATTGAATAAGAAAACCTGGACATTTCAGTCATGTGATCATGAGAGGATACCGATTACAAAACTTTTTGAACAGTTAAGGGAAATAGTTCAGAGTAAGAACATAATCCTATGCATTCAACAGTCTTCCTTCTGTCCTTTACTACAATCCAAGATTAAAGGGGGTTTCTTGGTTTATTTTTTCCTAATATTCTGATATTTAAAAAAAAGACTTACAACCTATAAATTTAAAGTAAGTTTCTATGCTAAATCAATCCTTGCACAACATCAGGTTGGACTTGACGACCTTGGAGGTCTTTTGCAGCCTTAACAATTCCATGATCACACAATACCAATCTCAGAAGAATTACCAAAAAATGACAAGGCAGAAACACATCTCTGGCACTGCCATCCACTCTTCAGCTCGTTTGGAACACCCCGAATGGTGTCTGAGCACCAGGCTATCAATAACACACATCAAACTCTACAGCAAGTTCAATTTTGGATGTGTTCAGAAGGGAAGGAGAAAAAAGACCCAACTACTTTTCAAACACATGGGAGAACATTCAGTTTGATTCCTCAAAGGCACGAAACATCCCAGTTATCACAGGTCTCATGGAATGGGATGCTTTACTCAGACATACAATGTCTGAAGGCAAGAAACACACAAGGTGCTTCTCTTTTAAGATTTCAAACCTTTTTAGGACTAAGGATTAGCATGCAGAGTGGGAGAGCTTAAAACCTTGTCTCCAGTCGAACTTGCCACACACATCAACTACAAATAGTGGAAAATTCAAGGACCTTTTGACAGCAAATAAGATCTACAGACAAAAAGATCATTTATTCCAGTTTTTCAATTCTTCTCCTTCCACTACTGATTTGAGCCACTAAAAAGAGGGAATTAGGCAGGCAAAGACCTGAAGTTTTTTGCTGCAGGAGTCACCAAGGAGAGATATTTGGTCATAACTAAAGGAGAAAAGAAAAAACAAAACAACAAACCTACACTTCTTCACTTCCATCTTTTTTATGGTACTCAAGGGAATAGCTGGAAAAATTGCATTTCTTAACTGGTTTACCGAGAAGCAAAAATGACGTTTAAAACCTTTCAGCCCTCATTAAGCTCATTAGCCTCATTAAGCTGGGTGATAAACAAGTCAGCCTGAAATATTTTTCCCTAAGAAACATAACACAAACACAACAGTTGTCATTTTGGGTTTTCCCAGGTGATTCTGTAAATGCTGCACAGCCCTTTCCCCACAAAAGGGTCTTCACACACATCGTTCCCGTTTCTGAAAAATCATCCACAGACACATTCATTCCAGTGGCAAATTTACTAAATCCCATTAAAACTTACTGCTGCATTAAAAAAAAGAAATGAAAGAAACTTAGAGAAACTTAAGCACACTGTCCTGGTTAGAAACTGTTTAACTCAAGTCCACCACATTCAGCTTCTGCAAGTCAGAAACACAGAATGGTCTGGGCAGGAAGAGACCTTAAAGACCGTCTTGTTCCAACTCTCTGTTGATTGAGTCCCATCAACAACCCACCTCAGGCACACACAGAATTCCCCAAGTTCCATGCTCTCTGTTACTGCTCAAATTGGATATATTTCAAAACAGAGTCACGTTACTTGTCTGTAATGCAAATATCTCCCTCTTTTGAAAGTCATACCTTGGTCAGAAAGGAAATCCAGCATGGTCTGCAGAAGGAAGGAGAGATGCCTGACACACAGGGCAGGATTGCCCATCCTTCTGGAAGCGTAGACCAGCTCATGGAGCAAACGCATCTGCACTGCAGCCCATCCTCTGTGAGTGCCTGGAAAGGAAACAGGTATTTGATACTTTTTAAAGCCAGAAGTCATCACAAACACATTGATTTTGGTTTTCTTTATATACTGAGCAGTAATTTTATGACACTCGTAACGATCACCCAACGGAACCAGTAATTACAAAATCCAAATCTCGTACTCAAAACAAAAATTAGGATCTTTTGAGTTTGCTTGAAGACCTAAACATGAAATCAATTTTGGTTTTATAGGTTTGTCTATCAACTAATAAATGTATCATTAAAACTCAGAAAATGAAACTAACACTTCCCATGAAGGAAAAACCAAACGACACATAAAACCTGAGAAGTTTTGTATTTTCTTAAATTCTCTGGGCAAGAAATTCACTTCATACAGAAACTTAATTTTATTGAAATCATAAAATCACAGAATGGTTTGGGTTGGAAGGGACCTTGAAGATCATCTCATTTCAACCCCCTTGCCATGGGGAGGGACACCTTCCACTAGACCAGGTTGCTCAGCCCTCCATCCAAGCTGGCCTTGAACAATTCCAAGGATGGGGCATCCACAGCTTCTCTTGGCAACCTGTGCCAGGGCCTCACCACCCTCCCAGGGAAGAATTTCTTCCTCATATCTAATCTAAACCATATCTAATCTAATCTAAATCTCTGTCAGTTTGAAGGCCCTTGTCCTATCACCACATAACCTCGTGGGGGGAAAAATAAAAAAATTTAAAAAAAAAAGTCAAGTAATTCTTAACTCTCTTCAAAGATGAAGAAAGAGATATTTTCTCTAAACGCTTTCCTGGCCAATAAAATTCAGTAAAAAGCAATAAAACTTTAGAACGTGATGCACATATCCTGATTTTCAGTCTTTAAAAACTAAGTTTCAGACTATGAATTATTTCCTATTTGCAAAGTATCTGTGGTAACAATAAACAGATCATCATAATGTAGCTTTTCTTTTAAAACCATTATATGCAGCACTCCTCATGAAACTTAATCTGCTTTTAGTAGTAAGTAAGAGCAGTAATTTTTAAATAACAAATATTCCAAGATGTGCAATAGTTCACAAACTTCTCAACAGCCTTCCTTCTAATATCACCCTTCAGCATTTGGCAAACTGCTCTAGGAATATTTACTGCAACTAAACCTGGAGAGTTTATATTTTGCACAAAAGACTCTCATTATTTCCCATGTGTGAAATGTCGTTTCTATCAATAGCTCTCACAGTCTACAGTGATCCTTCCTCTAAAAGAGCCATTTTGGGGGTAAAAAAATCAGACAGAGTACTTCAACACAACATAAAGGTGAGGTAAAAATGAAAGATAAACACCAATCTTGTAATTTCTTTGCCTTTTTTAATTGTCACTTCTTGCAGAACTTTAAAGCCTCTTCTCCCAACACACTCCCATCCCAGGTCACAGCATATTTTTCCAAGTACATTCCCTCTTCCTGCATTCTTTTTGTTTTTCCATCTAGTCCACTTGGCATTCTCTACCTTCTCTCACATATCATTTGAGAATGTGAGGTTTTGGGCTACATGGAAAGGTTTATTCAAAAGGAGTTCCCAAGCAGCATATTAGCTGTCTCTGATCTAATTTGTGGGAAAATGTGACATTTTTGACCCTACGCACACAGATATAATTATACGTATGTGTGTGTGTCTATATAGAAAAATATGTAAAAGAATCTTTTTTCATTCATTATAAGACCAAACAGCAACAAATATCAAAGGAAATACAATTTCTGATACAAAAGTTGGAGGCCCTTTAATTGAAAAAACTTTCCAAATTAATATATGACCCTTTTTTTTCTGTACTGAGAAGTGCACAAACAAAACCAAGACAGTTCTGAAAAACATTAGAAATCAAGTTTTCATAAATAAAGCACAATTACTTGCTGCAAACAGAGGAACACAGCAACACATTCAGCAGTGGCTCAAGAAATCTGAAATTATTACAGAATCACAGGATATGCTGAGTTGGAAGGGATCCATCAGGACCATCGAGTCCAACTCTTAGGCACAAGAGTATTAAAACAACACTAAGAAAAAGTGAAATTGCAGTGTTAAACAACTGCTGCAGTCAGCTTCAGACTAGTAAATACCTTTGGTTTTAAACATCAAAATATGAAATATGAAATGTCTCCAGGAAATTAGTTCCAGGAAGCCAGTTGGGTGTCCTACTGTGGTGACCCACACTTTCCCGCAGACACCTACCTTTGCTGAAATCCTGAGGATCCAGTGACAAGCTGTACCCAGGGAGAGTCTCCAGCAGGAGTTTGTAGCAGGCCCTCCAGCCGGGCTCGGGGATGCTGGGGGCTGCACACTGCATGGCCGCGATGCGCTTGAAAAAAGCCGATTTTCGGTGAAAACCGATCCGCTCGTACAGCTCCGAGAGGATGCTGTAACGCTGGATTTTCTCCTCCTCCGAGAGCTGACATTGCGAGGGAAGAGGGAAAAAGACTGGGTTTAATCTAAATTTTAAAGTGGGCATCTGAGTTTAAGAAAAATAGCAGGAGGAGAAAAAAAAAAAAAAAAATGTAGGAGACATCTCCAGCACCGCAGAAGGCCGGGGATTTTGCACAGAGCCAGGCATGTGCTTCTATTGCCAGGAAAACTTAAGCTTGGTTCAACAACTAACAAAAACTGCAAAGATGCGAGTTCTGCAGCAACTTTATTTGTCAGTGGTACTAACAAATAAATGGTCAAAACAGCCAGTAACAGCTAAACAGCTCCACATTGTATGGAAGATATTCAACAAGACATTTAAGTGCATAAAAAGAACGCCAAAATATACCACTTCCAAAATTTATTGGTTTACTAAATTAAAGACTTTCATCTCTTTAAGATGAAATCTAATCTTGAAATCTCACGCTATGAAAGCATGAAATTACTGTCTCGATTTTTATGTCTCTAATCTTGTAAACCACAAAATTTTCATTCCGTGACACTGTACTGTGATTTCACACTGTGAGATTGAATCATAGAATGGAAAGGTTGGAAAGGACCTTGAAGACCATCTCATTCCAAACCCTCCTGCCATGGGCAGGGACACCTCCCACTAGATCAGGTTTTCCAGAGCTCCATCCAACCTGGCCTTGAACACTTCCAGGGATAGGGCAGCCACAGCTTCTCTGGGCAGCCTGTGCCAGCCACTTGTCATTGCTTTGCACGAAGCAAGTTGCAAAGGATATTAATGAGTTCAATGTGAGCTTTCCCAACAATGTAAAAAACAATGTTAAAGTAGCAAAACATCATAGGAAGATAAAGACCCAAATCTCCTTGTTGAGTCAAGCATTGGAAGAGGTTGCCAAGGGAAGCAGGGGAGTCGCCATCCCTGGAGGGATTGAAAAGATGTGTAGATGTGGCACTCAGGGACATGGTGTAGTGCTGGACTCAGCAGTGTGCTGGGTTAATGGTTGGACCAGATGATCTCAAAGGTCTATTCCAAACTAAAGGGTTCTATGATACATGTGCAGACTGGCAACTAGGGAGGTGGAATTTAGTTAAAGCCCTGTCAGGCTTAAGATTGAAACAAACTTGATAAGGAACAACCATCCTGGGCTTCTTTAGCTCCTCAATATATTGGCACAAGCCCCAGGTAACAATTCTTTTCCCCTCTGGTCTGAATGAAAACCTTGCTTTGGAATCAGACGGACAAGAACGAACTGCCACGGAAACTCTGGGTGACACCAAGTACTTCCAACTCTCCATCCCAGTAACCAGCAATGCGGGCCAATGCTGACACCTAGTGCACAGGACTAGGCAGGCACAACCAAAAGCAATAAAACGTATTTTAAATTACTCTAAAGCTGCTAACACGTTTTGCAAAGGCGTTTCAAATGACAAACTTCATCCAAAAAGTAGCACTAAGGGACTGAAACTGTTTCCGCAGCTCATTCTTCAAAGCTGAAAGTATCAATCAGTGCATGTAACTTCGGAAGCTTAAAGCCTTGGAGAGTCAAAGGAGGATGCAAACCACACTGGTGAGCCTTCATGGGAATAATCAGGTCTTAACTGAAGCTTCAAAACATCTTTTAGTCACTTAAATCCTGATATAACTACAAAAACAGCCTGCTTCTAAAAGCCTCTTCTAATTTTGGACAGAGCGATATGAGAGACCTCATTGAAGAGTTTTCAGAGGGCACCAGGAAATCTTCATCCTTCAGGATATGAAGAGACACAAATAGACCAGCAAATCACTATATAAAAGTTCCAGACCATTTTTGAACCTGAAGTTGTTATTTTCTTCAGAACTGACACAAGACAAACTCTTATGCAGAAATATTGCCCATCTCTGAAAAAGACCAAGCCCTGTACCCAGAGCTGTAAAAAAGGTAACTGCACCAAGGTGAAAACTTTAAGGAATCAATGCAGCTGGAAAGAACATGAGGCACAAAAAGAAAATACAGAACAATTTTTAACGAGTTTATCAGAGTTCCCAAAAGCAATCACTCGGAAAGAACAAGAGGTGTCAGATTAAAGTTACCTACTCCGGCAGAAACAAGCTGTTCCACCTTTTTTTTTCCCCTCTCTCTTTTTTCTATTTATGCCATTTTTAAAAAGTTAGAACAATAAAAAAATACGGCAGCAGAGCGGGAAAGGGCACAAGCACATGATCATGAACTAAAGCAAAAAGAGCTTAAAAAAAACCCAATCAAAAGCTATTCCTCAAAAGCAAATACTGTCAGTGTTCACACATCTACAGAAACTAAATTCTTTAAGATGAGGAAAGACAGGGTCATGCTATTTAGGTAGACAGGAGCATTCACTAATCATTGGAACAACTATCAGAGAAGCCACGAATTCCCAGAAAGTTTTATTTTCATCATATCTAAGTTTTTAACACTGTTACCTGACTTGTTTACTTAATGGTTGTCCCCAAAGTTACTCAAGTAAGTTCTGCCATTTCAGGAAACTGTTTTTTCATCACCACAAAGACAGTAAAATTGCACTTTCCTTCAGCACAAAGTTATGCGTCACCATGCAGGAATTAAAAAGAATTTAAAAAAAAAAAGGAGAAAACCCCACACAGATACTCCAAGTAATTAATCCTGGGAAGGCTGCAGCAGGCATTTTGCAGGGCGGGAGTGGAGCATTCACAAACATCTTTCCTGACCTTATGAATTTATAAAAGCTTAATGCCTACAAAGTGGCTGCAAAACAGCCACCACCTGAAGCACAGCACCTTTTCCACCTGGTTGATTTTCCTTTAACTGTTACACCCAACCAAGTTACAGCTGCACCTGGAAAGGCTGGAGTTCCCTCCCCAAGCAAGGGAGCCAGGTTTCTCATAGCCTTGTTTCAGGCCAGGTTTTCAAGAACGCAGCTTTTTATTTGTTTTTTAATTATTCCCTACGACATTAAAATTTTATACCCTCACTTTCTTTGTAATTAGAGTTTACAATTTATTCCTCATAACTGGATGCAAAGCTAAGTCTGATTACTCTGCAGCTCATCAGAAAACACCAATTACATAATATTACTAGACTGAGCAGGAGGCTGAATTTATGGACAGAAACTAAGTTTTCCTGTTTATGTGTCTTGCACTTTATTCTGTGAGGTGTTTCTGCTGCTGTTGAATATTGGTTGTGCTGATGTTCTATCTACCTGCAAGTGAAAAACACTGTCCTACAGCTTGTTTCCCTCAGATATCACAGGATGACTCTGAGTTATATCAAATTATAAATATAACTATTATTTGCTTCCATGCTATATACTGTAAATCTTGCAGAGCTTTAAATATAATTCTCAGTCATACCTCTCTTTATGGAAAATACATTTGCCAGCCCTGGAAAGATTATGTTATTCATACTTTACATAATAAAGCCAAGTTGCTCCCCAGCTACACAGAGGTGCCAGCCTGCACTGGTTTAGGTTGTACTGATAGAAGGTTTAGTGGCAAGATTTGATCAGGGCACGTGTTTCTTGCTGCCCAGCCTTGTATTTGTGTATTACTGGCAACACTTATCAGCTACTGAAGTGACTTAAATACTCTGCAATTCACTAGGTCTTGTTTTTTTTTCCTCTAATATAAAGGAGAAGTTGCAACGTGAGTGTGTCAGGGAGGAGAACAGGGGATTCTCACCATGGCAGTAGTTCCTTCCAGAAGAAAAACAACGTAACATAAAAACAACATATTGGAGTTTGCAGGCCATGAGAATAACATCAACAAGAGGAAAAATACTGCCCCAGCAGCTTACAGGAAAGGTGCAGAGCTACCAGCAAAAGAGAGATTACAGAATTAGAGAGAAGGCCCTCGGCACCCCAAGGATTACAGTGGTTAAGGTACTCTGTAACAAAATCGATGACTTGTATGATAGCTTATCGATTAATTAATTTCTCATTTATGCTGAGTCAGAAAATTGACTCCAGATAAAGGATTCTCTGCAAACGAAAGAAAAGTTTCTACATCCCTCATAAATGTGCTGTCCCTGTCTGGGTTTAATAAGCTC
This sequence comes from Oxyruncus cristatus, assembly GCA_013399855.1. NCBI lineage: Eukaryota > Metazoa > Chordata > Aves > Passeriformes > Cotingidae > Oxyruncus > Oxyruncus cristatus. The sequence continues at coordinate 655,985 of VXAY01003566.1, read as the reverse complement.
AGTAGTGTGGACTTAAAGTGCTCATCTTACCAAGGTGTAATGAGCAAGAACCAAAAAACAGTAAGAAATCCAACTGCTCTTTATTAGTTCTTCAACCACTGCAGTCTCTCTGTAACCAGTGACACCAACACCAAGCTTGAGCCACTGACCAAGTGTTAGTTCTGTTGTGTGGTAGTACCGAGCACTTTTCCCACAGTTCTGGATACTGATTTTCTCCCCTGAATTTCTTTCTGATTTGGCTTAATTAAGACTTTGCACTACACAACAAAAACTCAATTGATTAACAGCTAATCAGACCCTTTAGCTCATTCTGCAACAGGCCATTCCTGCTTTGCTCACAGCTTCATTGAATGAGATAAAACCAAGAAAATTAAAGAGATCCATTGCAGATCAATCCCAAGAAGCTGTTTTTCCCTGGTACAACACCACAAGAGAACAACAACATCGTTTTTTTTTCCCTCACAAGGGAGAACAACCAATAGAGTCTTTAATCTCTGACTAAGTCCTCATGTTTTCAGATGAACTCTGAATACCTTTTAAGCCAGACTCACGGACATGAAAATCCTCAGATGTCAAGTCCTAGTGAGAGGGAAGGTGGTGAAACAGAAAATAAGCTGCAGTCTCCTGAATCTAAGTAACTTTCAGCATATTCTGTAAAATGAGAAGAGAAAAATAACTGGACTTCCCACACCAACCTGACGAAGGTTGATATAAACTGCATTCTGCAGAAACTCCGAGGCTTCCATGCTCCTCTTCTGTATTGCAAGGACTCTCACTGCCTTCACACAAGCTTCCAGTTCAATCACACCAGCGTTCTTGTACTTGCACAGGGAGAAAATTAAAATAATATTGAAGGATTGCACCTGTTAGGTTTTATAAGCATTTCTGCTCAGCACATAAATCAGCTGTCACATCTTCCAAACCCAGCAATTCCTTAATGCTAATGACTACACTGCTAAATTATCAACATATGCCTGAGTGAAAATTAAGGTGTCAACTAAAATGTTATTATGCAAAACAATTGTTTCCAGCCTCTTCACTCACTTCTCTTATTTTGAGACACAGCACAGCTTCTGAGAGTTCACATGAGGAGAAAAGATGGGAATATTAGTACCATTTTGGATAAGCTCATATATAGTGGGTGTGGGTGGTGTGCCTGCAAATAAATTCTACTTTCACAGTGCAATAGGTATGTAAGCAAAAATATTTTTATTACTGAATCAATTTTCTCTTTATTTGAAATGAAACAGATTCACTGATGACAAGAGAATTACAAACCATTTTGAGTGTTCAAGTTTACAAAACATCTTCTGTAAATGACTGTTTAGTTATTTAGCTTGTTCAAGGAAGGCAGGAGACATTGATCTGTTTGAACTCGGGCAACAAACAAGCAATTTTCTAGACAAACAAGCTGAGCTCGTTGTTTCCTCAAACAACACTGATACTGGACATTTGAGTCAGCCCATCTCCTGCTGAAGATAAACTTCAGGGATTTATCATGTTTGAAAATTAATGGGGGAAAGAAATCTCTTAACAAAATGCAGGAGTTAATCTACCAAAGCAATAACAGATTCCTCTCTTGTGCATTTATATCAACAGAAGCAAATCACTGGAGATTGAATCCATTTTAGAAGGTGCTCCAAAAGTTTCTTTAGCTCAGTGATAACATAAAAAAATATGTAGAAAGTGCTGCTTCCTCAGCATTAAAGCAAGGATTTGCTCTGTCTGTAGATCTTGAACAGACAGAAAGTAACTGTGCTTGTCTTGAAGTCGTATTTCAGCCTCAATACAAAAAAGCTCTTTGGTATTTGCAAGTGAAGCTGCAGTGAAGCACAGTTATTACTCGCTGAGAACATCATGTATATTATAATAATCAAAATATAAATATCCTGCCCTAAGCCCAACAAAGTCCAATAATTTCATACTTCTAAAGAAATCATCCTCTTTCTAGATGAGCAATGTACCCTTAAGGTAACATTAAAAAGCTGAATGCATCCTTGAGAATTGCTGTTTTATTGATGGATTCCAATTTATCCGACACTATACCCAAAAGTATCACCTATCACTGCTCCAGATCATAAATTAACTCATGAGCACAATGATCCTGTTTCATTTGGAGAGTCTCCCTTCAAAACCAACATGGAAATGCCCATTATATTTACCCAGCTTAGTCTAAAGATACTTCGTATATCTAACAAGAGAAATACCTGAAATCAAAAATGTTTGAAGCATAAGTAACTTCACTGCAATACATGAAACTTATCTTTAATGTTGATGTGGACACTGAGCCACGACTGTCACAGCATGAAATCATTCTTTTTCTTTTCCTATTATGAACGCAGACATTAAGCTCCCTTACCATCTTAGGCTCTGAGCACTTGCAAAAAACCCTAAAAATTGCTCCAGTTGAGCTGGAAAATGTTTTACAAAGTTCCCAGCACGTGCTTTAGAAGATCCTCCCAAACCAAAGCCACAGCAGTTTGGTGTTGAAAAGAATTTCAGTGAAGTCTCTTAAAAACAAGCAGGATTACCTTGCCATAGTAAGAAATGGCTTCTTTGTATTTATCTATGATGTCCTCAGGACTCAGGCAGTTCTTGGCACGTCCTATCTCTGCACTGGTATCTGCATTTATACCGTTGGAAGTCAGAGCACCTGGAACAGAACAGGGTAAGGAATGAGCACAAGGACTTCTACAAAGTGCTCAACACCTAAAAATCAGTCTAGGATATGCTGTAGGTTTGACAAAGAATACACAGAGTACACCTGCCCTACCTGGAAAGGAATCAGGCCCTAACTAGAAACACTAGTTCTGGTTTACTGTGGTATTTCAAAGAGTACACACGAAAAATGGACTCAATCATGAGCCAATAAACAGAAAATAATCTTTCACCATAATTTTTTGCACTTAATGTTTAGACTATGAATAAAGTAACAGACTGCTAAAATTAGACTATGGTCACATCTGAATATGCAACTTTGATCTCTGAACTATTCCTTGTTCTACTTTAAAACTGTATTTCTAAAACACACCTAAGAAAAAAGGCTCAGGTAAAACAGTGAGAAATCGGTTTTTCATCTATAAGGAAGGAGAGAGACAGAAAGAGTCTTCACATGCATAAGGGATAAGAATGTGAATCAGAAGCCAAGGAAATCTGAGATATTAGAAAGAAAATGAAAATTTTATTTCTAGAATTTGATTTTATTGAAGAGTTAACATAAGTGAGAAAATACAGCAAAGGTTTGGCAAGGCTCAATACCTTGTTATGTGTTATTTAATCTGTAGGATTATATGGGAATTTATTTCTCTGGGAGGTTTCTCTACTAAGATGGCAAGAAAATCTCTTGTGTTTCAGAGTTGGCCCTGACTCTCAGTAGACAGTTGAAAACTACTCTGAAAGATACTTTCTGCTCCCTCTACATGTTTAGAAATACGTCATTTTACATGCCCAAATGCTAAAGCAGATTTTTTTATATGATTATCAACCTTACCTATTGTACCAAGCACATCTGTAGATTAGCAGGGCTTTCACTGAAGTTAAGTGAAAAATGTTCATGATGGCTGAAAGAGCATCATGACACTACAGGAGACCAGTCGGGTCTGTCAGTTAAAAAACAGCTCACAAATCCTCACTACTGGTGGGAAGAAGCAATCTTGACTGGAATTTACAGGGACACAATCACGGAACTGCATCATTTCTTTTGTGCCATTTAGCCTTCAATCTCTTTGCTACCTCCAGATTTATAGCCAAAAACACCCGAAGCAACAAGGACCATTACTAGGTTTGGCAAGTGGTAGTAACTATCTACACAAATGCAAAATGTATGCAAGTAATAAAAGAAAATATTTTGGAAACATGCAGGAAAATAATGTACCTGGATCAATGAGAACTTCTTGTGCCCCTAAAAGGAGGAACAAAAATGATTTTTTTTTTTCAGCTGTAAATATAGCCAACAAAATAAGTTCTTATGTTTTACAACATCAGGCTTGAACAAAATCATTAAATTTATCAAGATCATCACTTACGTTTTGAAGGACTACAATTATAACTCAAGTAGTCGCCACATGTTAAATCTCATTAAAAAATAAATTTAAAAGTCCCATAAACTTGCAATGAATTCTAAGACACCTTAAGAAGAATTTCAGAATTTTCAGAATTTCAAGCCACATCTTTTTTTCCTTTTTCTTCACTGTTTTAGTTGTCAAGTTTCCACCACAGTCCACTTACTACATTCTAATACCAGGACCTACAGCACTTAAATCTCCTTGTGGAAGCTCATTTAATCTGCACAATAGTCTAGAATAGCATTTTCAAGTAATTGTATCCCTTTTAATTGTCATTAATTTCCCTCCACCAAATACTCTGAATAACTGAGTCATGCCAATCCAACAAGCCAGACTATTATTTCAAAGAGCTGCCCCAAGGGTATTGCAAAGTTGGATTAGTGTATATAACACCTTGTTGCCCCGAACTTTGGTTAAACATGGCAATAAAATTGTTAATACCAAAGGTTAAGCAGTCAAAAACAATTGTTTTATCAGCAAGACAGGCCCTCCCTTCAGTTGATTTGCTCAGACTCCAGACTAGTGAAGCAGAGATTTAGATTTAGATCCAAAAGATACTCCGACACTTCACTCAGGTGTCCTAATTCTGCTTCAGGAAAGAGGAAGGTCAGGAGACAAAATTAAGAGCTCAGGACTTCTAACAAATAAAACCCAAAACAGCCAGTGAGCCCAACATAAGGCAACCTAAACTCAGCTTGTTCTACACGCCTCAGAAACAACCATGAATGCCACTTCCAAGCGTGGCATTTCTTGATTTGCGAAGAATTTGGAAACCCCTTTTATTTCTGGACTTGTCCTACAGAAAGATACACTGGAATTTGTTCCCCAGACTAAACACTGTCCTCACAGAACAGATTCTAAATAAAGGTGCAGTTTGAAAAGATTTTAAATGAAAGGCACTGTAGAGTCAAGGAAAGGTAATGAAAAGAAACTTTCAGAAAGCCTTGTAAGAAAAGACATCACAGCAACAGCTGTTTGGGCAGATTTAGTTCAGCAGTTCAGACCTCAAAACATAGAGATCACACACAGAGTTAGGGAACAGTATCTCATGGACCAGGAGTAACATTTTATCTGGAAGGGATGACAAAAACCCCGTAATTAGGTGTTCTTCCCACAGAAGTCCTTTAAAAAAATCTTGTCTTATGAAACTAAAACATTTTCAAAATACAACTACACTGACAAGTTTGCAAACAGCACTTTTTGAATATGCAAACTGAGAGAAGCAGCCTTAATATACCCAAAATATAAATTCTATTCAATTAGTCTGATATGTGTGACTTACATGTTACCTTCTTTGGTAACAAGCAGTATCCATTGCAAAGAAACAGACTGCAACACCTCCTGTTAAATACTCATTGAAAAGTTAACAAAGGTCAGTAACTGTGTGAAATTATAATTTAACAGTCAACACAGAATGCACTCATAGGTCATGGGACCAAATGAAAAGCACTCACAGGTCATGGGACCAAATGAAAAGATTTTAATGACTAGATATTATATGAAAAATTAGTATCTAGTCCCGAAATAAGGTAATTTTACTATTACTATTTAATATTACTATTACAATTATCTGGTGTTGACAAACACAGCTCGTAATTAAGATAATAATAAAGCAAGTGTTTACTGGATTGTGACTTATAGAAGAATAAAGATGGGTGGTTACTTCTTTGAGATGAAGGAATTAATGTTGGTCACACTGCCCACAAGAGAACTTAACACCAGCACTTAAGCCCAACTCAGTGCTGGGTGAGTGTATACATAGAAGCAGCTGTGCTGGCTTAGTCCAAAGGCCCGTGTAGTTTACAATAATCCATATATTTTAATTTCCCTACCCAAACCAGCCTCTCTTGGAAGCCGTAGAAACTTTCAGGAGCCCTTACTCCCTGAGAGAAGTGTCAGGTTATGGGGTCATCTGCACGAGCACAAAGGAGCAGAGAGGATCAGTGACCAATAACCAAATCAGAGTCACAGAGATGTCCAGAGATGAAGCCCATCAAGCTCAGTTACACCAGGACTCTCTGGATCCCCTTCCAGACAGACTGGGGGGTCGCTGCTTACAGGGAAATAGGGCTTCTTATAGGGAAAGAACATCTTGGGATCTTACAAGACTTGTTATGGGGTGTAACCAAAGATAAGGAAGAGAGGGAGCAAGGAAGTTTAGAGAACAAACATGGAAAAACAGAGGGGTTCACTGTATTACAAAGCACTCTCACATTTCTCCTCAGCCACCTCTTCTGCAATTCAAGGGTTCAGGAAAAGCATACTAAATTTTAAAAATTATATTGGTTTATTGGTATTTAGTTAACTAAATCTATTTATTAAATGTTGACTTTCAAGTAGAAAGAACAAATTCTGAATAAATGTACCCAAATTATTCTCAATACATGCAGCTCTGCCACATCATCTTGACGAAAACTGTCTCCACCTCCTCCAGCAAAATTCAAACTAACAGACACTACTAACAGTCAGGTGAAGAAATCCAAACCTTTGCAAATCCGTGCAAAGCACACGTGTTGATATTAACACTAAAACAGTAGAAAAGTCATTAATGTTAAATCTTAAAAAAGAAATACCCTTCTCCCCTCCCAACCGTTCCTCCAGTTTATCCTGTCATTGGTAGGATTTTACAGAGTCAGCAAGCAGGGAAGAAGCTTTCAGGTGTTCAGTGGTGGCAAATGGAATAAAACCAAAATCCCATCCTTACCTGGCCTGTGCCTGTTCCCTGCCTCAGCAGAGAGGGAACCTCCTTGTGCCCTGCGAGATCCAACTTTGCCCCCAGTACCACCTGGGTAGTGATAGATGACGGATGCTGAGCACAGACCCTCGAGAGCAGCTGGAGAGAGAAGGGGAAAGCCAACAGATTAGCAGAGATACTTGCAGGAAGTGAAGTATCAGGTAGTAAAGTCTATTCACACAAATAAAATACGCTCAAATTGGACACCCAGCGACAAAGGCCACGGAAAAGCCTGAGATTCTTGATGTCCTTTTCACCTCTGTGCTCACCCTCAGACCTCCCAGGCGCCAAGTCCTACTAGAAGGACTGTAGGAGTAAGAACTTGTCACAGTAGAGGAAGATGGGCATTAAAAGCACTTCATCCAATTGGATGCAGATCCACAAAACCAGGTAAGATGCATCCATTGATGCCAACAGAACTAGCCAAGGTGAGACAACTCTCTTATCACCACCAACAGGTCATGCCAACTGGGGGAGGTTTCTAACGGCTGGAAAAAGGGAAATATTTTCTTCAAGAAGGAAGTACCAGCACAGGCAGATCAACATCCATTCCCTTGAAAGGCTACACAAAAATCCTTCTGGAAGCACATGAAGTAAAAGAAGGTGTCTGGGAACAGCACACACTGATTTATCAAGACAAATCAGTCCTTGGCAACCTCACTGTCTCCTACGATGAGATGATTTGCTCAGTGGACAAAGGAAAGCAGTGGATGCTGTATATTTTGGTATTAAGGTTTTCATAATATGTAACCTACAGAGCCATTGGGAAGATGAATGGATTTTCAAGTAGAATGAGAAAGCTAAAAGCAGAACTGGAGAGAGCAATTCTCCTGAGAGGGTATAAAACTGAGAAGCAGAAATTGTGTTCAAAGATCACTTGCATATCCAATAAGTAATAAAAAGTAGGAATGAAAAAAAAGAAATAAAAGGATGAAGGAAAGGCAGGGGGAAAAAGCGAATCCTAGGACTTAATCTGAAAGTAGGTTATGCCAGTGGAAGTTAAATACTTGTGGCTTTGGTAGATGCAAAGGCAAAAATCTTTTCCTCACAGTCCCCAGTGGATACACACAGGAGATATTTCTGAAACACCTGTACACCCTGTAAAAATCCCAAATACTTTCAAAAGAATCATTAGAAGTTAGACACACAATTTTTTTTTTTTTTAAGTACATGCTTTACTACATTTTATGTTGCAGGTTTCCTTAAACACATTTCTTTCTCAGGTCCTATTAACCAAGTTTTATTTCAATTCAATTCTCAGCCAGACCTGATATTCAGATTTTGCTCACCAGAATCGTTCTCCCCTTTTCACAATACCTAAGGAAATTACAGAAAATAGTGTGATCTGCTTGGGTTTAGCGACCAGTTCCTGATTACTGATTCACTACCACCACCCAGTCCTACCTCCAAGCCACAGGAAGTCATTCACGGAGCGCAGCAGTTCCACTGCCATGTGATAATGGACCAGGGAATCCTGTAACATTCCAGCCTGTAAACACAGGTCACCCACATGTTTCCGCATCCGGCCTTGGCAGCGCTTCTTATAGTGCCTGCAAAAGAAAAGGCAGAGCTCAGTTACCTGCAGGGAACGCTTACCGGAGGCAAGAAACACCTAACGTCAATTTTCTCTCCTCCTTTAACATAGATCAACATTTATTTACTCGGAGCAAATATCCAGTACGAGTTCTAAGCAGCATAATATGCAAAACTACCAACAATTTGAGGCTACATTGGGAAAAAAGCAATGTATTGTGTATCTTGGCTACCCAGCATTTCTGCAGTTAGAGCCACACACCCCAAAAACCTCCAAAGCAGGTCCTTGTAAACCACAATGAGTATCTGGCTGTCTGATATGCTGTTTTTTCACTTTTAAGTACACCCAAAAGTTCATTGGTGGTCTTTGTTCTGCCTTTTTGCTTTCCCTCACTAGGGAATGGATTTTCTTGTGCTTCTAGGAAGCTGTTCTTGAATAACTCTATGGATGCTTCCCGTGGAATCCCTCACATTTGGGCTCTGAGGATATTTAAGATGACTCTTCCCTCTGCTCTCCTCTGGTGGGACTGGCTGCCTGGTCCATCTCCACACACAGCCCGGAGGTGTTGGTGACCCAGAACCTGCTCAGGGCTCCCAAACCTCCCCTGCTCTCAGTACTCTCCTGTAAAGGGATGATTCATGAAACACCACGACCACTTCAGCAAGAGCTGACAGGGTTTCTCTTGCTATTCGTTTTTAACATACTGAAATAAATTGTGAAGTTCTTTTCAAATGAACAGCCAAGGCAAATGAAGTCCTACTGAAAATATTAAACAGACACCTTGGTACAACTGAAAAGGCAACTTGGGCACAAACCCATGTGATAAAGGCACTAACCTTATTATTCAATTTTTTTTAAGTAACTTCCAGCTAAAGAAACTTAACAGATTCAAAATAAGACACACTGGACTTGGAAAGCACCTCATGATTTAAGTGACAGTTCAGAACAACTCCATCAGCAATCCTCCTGTTCTCCCTCCTGCAAAAATATTCCCTGGCAACAATGACCTTGTTCTACCTTATATAACCATTTTCTTAGGGTAAAGTTAAAAATCAGCTTAAATATTTTATTCATTTACCTACATTACTCCAACCCTTTTGTTCTATCAATGTCTAAGTACACGAATAGAGACAGGCATGAAAGTTCATTGTCCAAATATTACATCAAGGAAAAATAAAATCTTACTTTTTTGGGTGGTTTAAACTAAAATGAAAGCTACCCCAAAATGAAATTTAATTAAAAGAACTGCTGTAGATGTCATTCTTTTTTCCTATACTTGAAGTATCTCCAAAGATTCTGGTTAAAAAGGGCTTCTAAAAGTATAAAAGGATTGACTGTCATAGTTACAAACTTTTATCTCTTAATAGATGTAGCAATACTTTTTCAATTAAGTTCATCAGAATAGTTGTTGAACAGGTTGCCAAGAGAAGCTGTGGCTGCCCCATCCTTGGAAGTGTTCAAGGCCAGGTTGGATGGGGCTCTGAGCAACCCGGTCTAGTGGAAGGTGTCCCTGCCCGTGGCAGGGGGTTGGAATGAGATGATCTTTAAGGTCCCTTCCAAACCAAATCATTTTGTGATCTTTCAAAAGGTTACCCAGCATGTGTGAACTCAACAACTACACACAAAAAGGAAAACTAAAACCCCCCTGGGGTAACATCCACTCTCCAGGTGTTAAATTCTTACACGCCGGAGTGAATACGAGAGGAAATGTCACGATTATGGAATGATATTGGGTTTGGGGTAATGTTGTTTTTTGGGGGTTTTTTGCAGCAAAGAACTTCCCAGAGGACTTGAAATAATCTGAAATTATCTCCATAACACATCTGAACAGAACATCTTAGTGAAGTCTGTAATGCTAAAATAAAAGAAGTATAAGGGGAACTGAGCACATGAAGTATAAGGGCAGGAATACAGATATTAATTTATCTCCCTGAGATTTTAAGGCCACGAGAAATAGCAATAATAAAAACAACTACATGTTACTGGTTTATTTGCTTTTGAGGCTCTTTGGTTTGGGTTGTTTACACCAAAGAGAACCATCTCTTCAGCCACCAAATAATGTCCTATTCTTTGCAGCTGGTTTGAAAAAAGAGACTAGTTCTTCAAGGAGATAAAGGAAAAGTAACTGATTTATATGGATGGAGGAAAGAAATTTGAAAAGAGAAGATATACAGGAGCACATAAAATGTCCTTATAAAAATTAAATAGAAAAGCAATCAGAACCAGCGCTATTGTGTACAAGAAAAGCTGGAAATTATAAAAGGAGACAAGAAGTATGTCTCCTATTGCTCCCCTCCATCTAAAAAGTTACAGATAACTCCCATATAAATGTTCCAACTTTTCTGATCTATCACATCATATTCACAATTGATCTGAAGATGTTGACATTAAATGAAGCTCAATACCACTCTTGTTCTTTATCTTTCAGATGTGTCAGGAAACTGCAATATATATCCTTTATTTTTCAACAAGAATGTACTTTATAGAACATTTTAAGGAAAAAAGTAAAAAAAATTCAAAGTGAAGACTAAAGCTCCCTGCAGGAACTATGGAAGGGCACCGAGTCTTATCAGGATTTCAGAGAAAAGCCTCCATCAAAAAATTACTTTGTAATCTTGAACCAGTATTGTACAGGAAAAGTATAAATTGTTTACAAATGAGGTTTTCCTAATCTCCTCATTCCAGAATGAAAATAAGATTGCAAGTGTTATATATTGCTTTTAACTCTTTTTTTACATAGATAGTGGAACTGGAGAATCATTGTTTCCTTACAGAGCTGTAATTCCTTTTAAAGATGTTGATACTACACTGTTGACTGTCTCTACACTTTCAAGTAATCTCTGTGATTATGGACAAATTAAATTTCTTATTCTCCCAAATCTGTTTATAAGTTTATAAGTGTTTTTCCAGACTTTCCAGATTGCATATGATTAAGTTCATAAACATGAGTCACACAGCAAAGGAAAAGAGATGATGCCTGACTCCTAAATCAGAACCCAATACCGGAATCATTTCAATCCCACTGCCTCACCAACAGCTCTTCCCAACCTCATTCCGCTGCTGGTTTATGCAGATGTCAATATAGGCAAAGTTAGAAGGCTTTTATTCACCTAGACATCAATAAACATTGCTCACACACAACACTGTTCTTTCAGAAACTCTCTTAACTTAGACGCAAACAGATAATTTATTCCTGGTGATGAAGAAATTTACTATTAATTATTCAAAGACTGAATTCACTCCACCTATTTTTAGGCTCTTCAAGGTGGTGCCAAGACAAGATCTACCTCCTACAGTCCCTACTAATCTTCTGCCATCCTCCTGGAAAGTATTTTCTCACTAATTATAGAGGAAGTTTGCACCAAACAAACGTATAAACTGCGTCTTTACTACTCACTCACAATTAAGTCTAATAAATTCAACTACTTTAAAAAAAAAGACAAAATGCAAAGATTTTATTGAAACTAAACCCACTCTGCACAGACAGCAAAACTTGATTTATTTCATATTTGGGAAGCCTCTTTTTTAAAAATTCCAGTATCTACAACACTGGGCCCTCGAAAGCCAGTCCAAGCGACTCATTGTTTCTTCAGTGCATACTGGGGTGCAAATTTAATGGGAAAAAAATCATACATGCATAAATACATCAGCATAAAATGATTATTCATTTCAATACCTAGCTAGGTTTGCCTCACAGTTTTGCTTGAAGAATGTGGTCACATAGGTGAGAGTGAGAAGCTTACATTTATCTTCTGATTTATTTTTTATTAAAACACTGTTTAAATATTTTGGTTCTCTACTGCTCAATCCTAATCTGTTTGAGGACAGGAAGTCCATGTAAATGAACAGCTACTTCCTCTAGGATAACATGAAAACCTTTTTCCTAGGCCAGTTCCCTGTCATGCCCTACTAAAGCTGTTTCTATTTATTTTTCCTCTAGAAGTTCATTTTATACATTAAATTTCAAGGACAACGAACCCCTTCCTGAGCATGATGCACTCAGAAATATCCCCAAGGAAGGCAGTGCCACATACTGCAGGACCACCCATGGGATACTCCATCGTCTCAGCCATCCAAACTCCTCTTCAGAAGTTCCTCAGCCCAGGCAAACATACAGTTGACTACATAACTAGTTTATAATCTTATTCTCTAATTTTAGTTGTGCTGATTTGGTACCAAACACACTCTTCACGTTCAGAATAATAACAACAATCATGATCATCAGCGACCACTGCTGCTACTTCAAACTGGAGGACAACAAACCTGCTCCAGGAACCACAAAGCACCACCTTATCCCATCTCCATTTCTGCCTCATTTGCTATAAAGGAAATGTGCTTTAATCCTCCATCCCCAGCTCTTTTCTAGGATCCCAAGATAATGCTAAGGAAAATTCAGAGCAACAATACCATATTTCAAGGCAGAATTTATGGACAGGTTTCAAGGAATTTCTGGACCCCCAAAATTTGGCTAAACTCACAAACAAGAAACATGCAAAATGAATTTTCGAAAGTATACTCATGCAAAATGCTTCAACAAAAACTTCCATCGAGGTCTACTAATTCCAATTAGCATGCAGAGCTCCAGGAATCACCAATCATAACATTGTCCAGACTTGAAAGACACAGCTACGGCGTTGGATCGACTGCTAGAACTTTTGGCTTTGGAAACCAAACACAGGCAGCAAGAGCTTCATGGCTTTGGAGTTTAAAAAAGAAAGCAAATTCCAGAGGCCAGCAGCCGCCTAAGCAAACTATGGGTGTCCTACAAAAAAATTCAGCATTGCTACCAAATATAATTGCCAAATGCGCCAAAAGGGGGCAACTGCAGTGGTGAGGCTCCAGCAGCAATTATTTTTGTGTGTACTGAGAAATAAATACAAAAAGCAACATTAAAGTATGCAATGAAGGCGGAGTGAGGAGGCAGGACATGGAAGAAAGCTAACTATTTTCAAACATACACAATCACAGCCTACCTTTTTAGACCCAACAACAAACTCACAGGGCAGTATGAGAGAAGAGGGGAAGGAAAAAAAAAAACAGGAAGAAAGGAACAAAAACAAAAATTAGAAAGACAGAGAACAGAAAGAAAATTAACAGCCACATACACATACTGAGATCATCAACTTTGATTAATCAGTGAACAGACCCCATCTACGACACTGTGCAGAGAATCTATAAACAGCCCTGTGGTCTCTCCACTCCACAGCATTAAGTGGTGCCTTGTTAAATGGATGCCAGTATCAAAAGTGAGACAACCTAAGGCACAAACAGATGTAACAGCATTAAAATGAGCTTATCCAAGTAGATTTATATTCATACACAAGTATGTTTAATTTTTTTAGCTGAAAACAGAAATAAAATAGAAAGCTTAAAAAATGGTATCTCTGGCAAGTATGTTTTCTAGTTTCCAGTCCTTTTTCTAGGACCTTTGTATCATCACGACAACATGCATTTCCAGACTTTTCCATCAGTCTCCTGGCCTCTACAATAACTATCAAGTGCAACTGATTTCTTTTTCAATTCTCTCAGCAACCCTCTGATATTTTACCCATATTTTACAGCTGATAAACAAAGAAAAAAATCAACAGGTTTGCCGAGATCACCTCTTGGCTGCGGTCTATGAATTAAACCAAGGTCAGACCCCCTGTCCTACAACTTCTGTTTAACAGGGCAATCTTTCTTCCTAAGTTTTTAGGACTTATTTTTCACACATGAAGTTTTCTACCACCCCAAAAAATTCTCCTATGCACAGAATACAGGGAGTTTGTGTAAAATGTGATCTCAGTACCAGTTCTGGGACTGGGTCTCTTCCGTTCCTTAAACAAGCAATTGCCAAAAGATAAAGATCATCCTCATTTTTTTAAGAGTCATTTTATTAGAAATGCAGCATAATAATCCATCTTCCTAATTCATGAACTCTGCATCTTAAAAGAAGCCACTCCTGCTGCAATTATTATGCAACCAAGTTAGTGAAAGCCTCACTAACTGGGTGAGAGAGATCAGCTCCATCTGTATATTCCTGATCATCACATTAACCCTAATATTTGACAATATATTACTGGGAGAAAAATATCTTGTAAGATACAATGTTCAGTAGTTTCAATTAGTCTGAAACTCACATGATCTGAATTACTACGTCCCATGTAACTTCTTAGCATATTTTCACCTGATATACCAACCCAGTTCAACAGCTCCAGGTTACAGGTTCACTCTGCTTTTATTTAGACCTTTGCTACATACTGAAATTTAATTTCAATTTGAGAAATGACAGGAAAAGATACTACCACTATTTAGGCTTATTTAGCCTAAGTAGACATCCACAACTACATATACTCTCCTGTCTAAGCACAGACAGTGCCTTCTCCTCCATCTATTTAATATAAAAATTTGTGCTTTTTAACTAATTGGTTGCACACTGACTGAGAGGTCAGGATATATTACATAAAAAAAAACTTAAAAATGGGCAGAAGGTATATAAAAAAGATCAAGGGGGCATTCTTTGCCTTTAACCCTTTAGAATTTTTTACCTATTCTAGAAAAAGCTGTTAGTAAAATAGTATATACCTCCAGTTCACATCCGAAGACTAATGCCTGAAAAATCTTAGTTTAATAAACTGATGTTACTTCAACCCTGTTTCATGGACCTGAGTTTCCGCTTCAGCACACAGAGGCAGAGATGCACCAGGCTACATGAAGGTGCCTACAAAGGTCCCTGTGCAGAGAAGCTATAAATACATTTTCATTCAGCTTGCCCATGTTATTCACGTATAAGTCCTAAATTTTCAAACAATCAGAAGTACTAACTCCACAGCACCATACAGCTGAAGAACTTCCTGACTATTGAACTGAAGGATTAGAACACGTAACACCTTTTCTTTGGGCAGTGCAGCAAACATTTCAAGTGTATCCATTGATCCAGAGTTACTGAAAAACTGTTTGGTATTCAAACCTCCCAGCAAGAGTGTGTGCAGAGCTGAACCAGTGATTAACTCTGGATAAACCCACATGTTTACACAGCCAGGGGCCCACATCTTCCACTCCGCAAAGAACTGAAGCATCACACTGCATCTGTTTGAACTCAGTGCAACAGCATAAAATATGTGTGGATACACACACTGCTCTCCCTTGAGCCCCTCTGCAGTTCAGAACTCCACAGGAAAAATCTACCCACAAGCTACAGCACAGCCACTGCTCAGAAATAAGTCATTTAATCTAAGAAACTGATTTCCAAAGTACGATACTTAAAGACACAACTCAACAGCAGAATTCATTCTGATTTGTAGACTCTTGGCAAAAAAAAGGACGTTTTCTTAGCTAACTGGAACAGGAAATTTTGATTACATTCAATCAAAATTCATACAAACCAAGTAATTAAAGCCAAGATTCTAAAAGGGCTCGTCTACTCTACAAAACTTTATCACCCACATACAAAAACCAGTAACATCATAATTTATACTGATAACGAAAACTGAATGGTGCAGGGACAAACCAGGGGATAACACTTGGTAGCAGGTCGGACCCAGCTCAACTTCTCACCAAGAGGAGCAGGAGCAGGGCACAGAGGTACCTCAGGTAACCAGAGATAATTTAACAGAGGGCTTCAAACTAACTAGAAACTTGAAATGCTTTCTTGCAGCCAAGGCCAGGACTAACTATGCAGGCAGAGCTGATTAACATGATCCAAAGCCTTCACAAACCTGCCTGGACAGCTCTGGAAAGCCCTGCTTTCTGCATACAGTAGAAACCACTGCTGGCATCCCTCATAGTACAAGACAGAGGTGAAAAATACCATTCCCATGCACACTTTGTATTTTGATAGGGATATTTTTGACAGAGATTACACACCTCTGTCCTTGCCAGGACAAATGTGGTTGTTTCCATCCTTTGGATTTGACTGCAAACAGCCAAATAAAACAGATTTTGCACTGCCTGTAGCTGGCAAACCAGAATTACTAATCCCTTCCACAAGAACATTGTAACACTCAAATCTGAGAATGCAAATGAGGAAGAAGGAAAGATGAGGGGGGAAAAAAAACAAAACAAAACAAAACTCACAACGCACAAAAAACCAAAGAGAAAGTTGTAACAAACAGGTAACAAAACAAGACAGGTCAAGAATAACACATAATTAAATAAATAAAAAAGAAAGACAGGGAAAGATGCTGGATTTAGTCACCAAAATAAACAGCCACTGTTTCATAAGATGAAAAAGTAGACAGAGGCTAAGGGGGAAAAGTACAATAAGTAGGATTAGTCAAATACTATCCAACATAATAAAAATTATTTTCATCTATGTTAATTTTTTTATTAATACTGCATAAGTATAAACTACTGCTTTCCAGAA
This sequence comes from Oxyruncus cristatus, assembly GCA_013399855.1. Taxonomy (NCBI): domain Eukaryota; kingdom Metazoa; phylum Chordata; class Aves; order Passeriformes; family Cotingidae; genus Oxyruncus; species Oxyruncus cristatus. Next base: position 639,309 of record VXAY01003566.1, on the reverse strand, counting down.
AAAAGTCTCATTAGAGCAGAATCTGTCAAACTGCTCCTGTCACTTCTTCCTACTATTTGATTAGCCTCATGAATTCAATATATAGGTAAAACAAGCTCAGAACGCCAAATGTGGTGAGACCACAAATTAAATTCTCTTAAGCTACAGCAGACAGACACAGTAAGATCTGGGCACAACATTTTTTGTAACAAGGTACACTCTGTCCTTTCTAAGAGGCTTATCCTGAAGGCTGGCAAGTGCCACAGGTGTTTTTCTCCCAAGACTTGCGAGCTGACAAAAGTAGCTGCTTACCTACTGTCGGTGTCCAGACCTACAAAATCCTTCTTCTCAAAGGGAACACAGAGGAGTGGGATCTTGTCTCCAGACTTATCAGTGGCTCTGTCGAGCCGCTTCGACTCCAACACTATGAAGAGGGACTCAATAAAATCTTCAATTCTCTTCTCCACAGTCTCACATTCATCATAACTGGGATAAAACGCCACATCCGTGCGGGACTGCTCCGCAATCTCTCCTTGAAGCCCAAAGACAAACAGCCGGGAATCATAGAGGGTAGAACCATACATTTCCTTCTGAAGATGGAATTTTTCGAAAGTCTGAGGCCATTCCTTTGCAGAGGAGCAGTCAGTAATAGTGATCAGCCCCACGACTTTGCGGTGTGTCTGGAAATCCCCCCACTCGTTGTTCTCCGGGGGATAGTGGTGCCTGTAGCGGATGTACAGCACGCGCTGCGAGTCGCGCACATTGACCTGGCTCACGGCTGAAATCCGCTTGTAGATCCTGAAAAAACTCTCCTCAGGGACAATGCCAATGGGCTGAACCACAACCAGGAGGGTCTGATGATCCTCTGCACACTGCATGTAGTCAGGAACACTCATTTTGCATCAACTGCAGGCCAGTAAAAGAAGAACGTATATTATTTTTTTTTTTTAACATTCAGAGTACATGGGGCTGCTGAAGCAAACTTTGATGCTAAACATGTCTGCATCCTGAATACATGTGCTACAACACTAATATTTGCGTCATCATTTCACTAAATCTTCAACCATGCAACCAACAAAAATGTGTAAATTAGGTTTTTCTAACTCAGCCTTGCTCCCTGAGACAGCTCACACATGGGGCAGCAGAGCCTTCACCACAACCAGAGAACAGAAGCAGCAGCTCAGAAGATCCTGTCAGTCCAGGCTCTCCATCCCATTTCCTTGGGGAAATATGAAAAATTGTGTGGGGTGGGACATAAACAGACACCAAACTGGAATGAGCCAACTTTACACAGCTGTCGGTGCTTGCACATGGCCAGGGAGAGGAAAATCAGGACCAGAACACTTATTTTTGAGAAAAAGTGAAGTCTGCTTTCTCAAAACACATGTAGGGAAGACACAGGCAATGTTTTCTGCTTTTATATTTAAGTATTTAGAATTCCTTCTCCCCTGAGCTCTCTGACTACTGCTGGGTCTTAAACGAACACATGCATGGCTGAGCCCTCACACCTCTGAGACCTTCCGGACCGCACAGATCCCTTGGTCAACTCCACCTCCGAAGCACCCCCTGAAACGTACATAGGACCAAAAAACACAGACAAAGCAACGAAACCTCCACAAAAATAAACAAACAGAAAAACACAAACAAACGAAAAAACAACAACACAGCCCAGCTTTGGACTGTCACTATCCCTCTCCCACCGTAGTGCTCGGGGTCCGCCCCGCAGCCTCCTTCCCAGAAGAGCAAACCTGTTACCAGGGAACAGCCCCGTCCACCCGGTTCCCAACAGGGCGGGCACCGAGTGCAGGTGGCAGCTCCCCCTTTTCCCTCTCCCCGGGGCAGATCCCGTGCTGGGCCGGCGAAGTTCAGCATGGAAAATAAATGAGCCGCAGAGGAGCCAAGCGCAGCCCGGCCAGGAAGGGGCAGCGAGAGGAGCAAGGGAGCTGCTCTGGGACGGGGGGACGCGGCTGTCGGTGGTGACCAGGAAGGGGCTCTCACAGCTCGGAAGGGGCACTCACAGCCGGGACAGGAGCTCTCACAGCCGGGACAGGGGCACTCACAGCCGGGAGAGGGGCACTCAGCCGGGGCAGGGGGCCTCACAGCCGGGGCAGGGGCC
>VXAY01003566.1:568491-621313 GCA_013399855.1 Oxyruncus cristatus | reverse complement strand
AAAAAAAAAAGCGAGCTGGGTCCCCAACACTTTTTTTTTTGTTTTTGCCTCTATTTAAAATGTTTTAAGGGTTCTGTGTCAGTTGTGGGAAGTGGAAGCGGTGGCACCGTCTGAGGTGAGCACGGAACTCAAGAATGGCTTTTATTTCTCTTTTGTTGGATGTAAATTTAAGCGTTTAAAATCACAAGCCTCTTTCAGGCAGAGATTTTGCTGGCAGGGGGGAGGGAAGAGAGAGTATGTTCAACAACAAAAAGCTGGGATTTGGGAGAGCCTGTTTGGGGTTGGCTGCCAGAGGAACCCGAGAGCCCACCACAGCCAGTGCCCGAAGAGGCATCACAGTATAGAGCTGCAGGTGTCCCCTGGTCCTCAGCTGAGAAGACTTCCTTGACTAACATTTAAGCTTTACACCTCCATGTGTTAAAAGAGTATTTTTGCATACTCTGAGAGAAACAAATCCGACAAATCCACCAGTTTGTTAAGGCTTAGTTTAAAGTGGCGTCGCCACACGGCGTCACCCAAACGCTCCCCTAGAGATACACACGGGGGTGAACTACACACACACACACACACCTCGAGACACCTCAGGGCTGCAGGAACACAAAGCAACATGTACAACCCATGTGGGAAATCCTGCAACACACCAGGGATGCACTTCCAAGTCAGTTGAGGGTATTTCTGGGTCTGGTTTTGCATTACAAGTGCTACTCTTACCCAACCAGCACTGCGTCGTTTATCTGCAAGCACAAGACAGTTCAAAGCAGATGCAACACACACACACACACATAAACTAAACACACATTTAGTACCACTTGAAACGACCTTAACATCAGAGCTTTTTCTTATTTCCCCTTCCCCCCCCCAAAAAAAATAGCAAACTTTTAAGTGGCCATAATAACATTTTGATTCTTCAAGGGAACATTCGCAACATGAAACTTTGGAGTTGATTTTTGGTTCTTTTTCTCAGTTATTTTATAAAAGAAATAAGATTTTGAAACTATTAAATGAAAGATTAAAACCTTAACAGATGTCAGTTCAATGTGCAATGCACCAGGATTAAAGAGAAAAAAGAAATGTGGATTTAATGAATACATTCTGTTTTCCATCTTGCCCTCCTGAGATCGAACTGACCACTCTGCTGCACAGAAATTGGGGCTGGATCTTCATTTATCAACTGCCCTGAAGTTGAGACTTTTGTGATTGTATAAACTAGTAAAATACTGAGTAAGCCAGGGAAATTGTGCTTATTATTTCCAGCAAAATACTGCCTTTGTATCTTTTATAGACAGTCTATAAACTGTCCCCTTTCCTTTCGCTAACTGTGTGTAAACACACACAAACAAATGGATACACACACATCTATAAAATCTACCAAAAATCTACAAAATCAACAAATTACAGAAAGCAAGTGGTAACACTCTTCAGGATAGCACAGAACTTTGCCAAATATAATTCCTCATCGCACCTCATTGAACATTTGATTTTCCCAGATGCGTGTTTCTGACACTTACTCCTTCATGGTTTTTGATGGTTTCTTTCGGTTTTTTTCCCCCCACCCCTACTTTATTTGCTTCAAAATGAAATTACAAAAGGTGTCACTTATGAGATGAGCAATTGAAGGGCTCGGTCATATTAAGTTCCACGAGGAAACATATCAGGAATAACCAAATTTGGGTCAATATACTTATTTTTTTTTTTTTAATAGCACAGAAGAAGTTGCATCTGAGCATCTCACAGCCGATGCACAGTTAACTTTGGTGAAATCTAGAAACAAACTTCATTGCATGTCCTGTTGATACACGAGGAGTCTGATCCAACCTACAGCACATGACCTGATAGCTGAGATTCTGGGGTGCCCCCAAAGCCCAGCCCAGACCTGCTCTGAGTCAAGTACACGGCAGGCAAAAATGTGCAATTTTACAGATACTGGCACGAGTAAAGTTCCTCTGTTCATGGATTGAAGACCAGGAAAAGCTGATAAATACAGAAAAAAAGAGTCCACACTGTATTTTTTTTTTCCCCCCTGACAGGATATCTAACCTAACAAAGCAAACACAAACAGCACCAGCCAGGGGATTAGAGGCTCCCAAGCTTTGCAGGCTGACCTGGTCAACATTCATGTTTGCCAAGCACACTCAAAAACCCCCCATAAAACAGCCAGAAAAGCTTCAATTTAGATTTTATGGACAATTCTCAGACAGGATCTGCAATCCCTGCTGATGAGCAGGCAGCAGTTATTCCAGCAGGTGGTTTAGTTGTGTTTAAAGAAGGGGGCAAAAAACCAACAAAACCAAAGTGCCCGGTACAACAGCACATCCAAAACGTGGGGGAAAAACACAACCACAACCTGTGTACTCTGAGGAACCTTAGGGAAAAGAATATGCCCTTTGAGACAGAGCTGCCACGCAATCCTGGCTCTCCAAAATCCCACAGGGAGCTTTGGTGGAAGAGCAGCCACAGGGAGTTTTAAGCTGCATCTGCAGAGGCAGCGCATGGACAAATCCAAAGCAATTGCTCCTCTGGGGATATTTAGGTGGGAGAGAGGAACAGCCACCCTTCTTCACCTGGTGCTGTGGGGTCTTAGCACTGCCATGTGCAGAAATCCCAAAACAAACCCTTGTCAGCCTCTCTCCCCTCCAAATCCAGCAATGCCCCTGTCCCGGCTCCAGCCAAGCCCAGAGCTGTCAGACATGGAGCACTGACACCACAAATCACCCCGAGGAACTCCCTCCCAACATTCCTCCTGTGGGGAAGGGGCCAGTGGATGGGTGTGGGAAGGTGAATCTGGGAGGGGACTGGCAGGGAAGCCAGAAGGGCAGCCAAGAATGAAACTGTCTCTTTAACAAGTGCTTAATTAGCAAATTTGCAAGAAAACGCTTCCCCTTGCTCCTCATCTCACTTCCCCAAGGGAAGGGGGGCCTGGTCTTGCCCTTCCCTACACCATGACGTGCACCCAGCACGGGGCTCTTCCCTTGCCCACATTTCCTGATGATCCCAGGTTTGCAGACATAGTCCAGGAAGCACACAGCCCCCCCGCCATCAACACGGGAGAGGCCATTCCAGCATCCCTGCACTGTGAAACCCCTGCCAGGCCACTTCAGCAACAGTATCCACCGATCTGCAGTACAGGATGTAGTAAAATAAATACCTTCTCAAAAGCAGCCATTGACCCCGTACTTCACACTTATGGAGGAGCTTCATTAAATTATGACTAAGAACTGAACCGATTTTTCGGGATTTTACCCCATTCGGTTATTAATGAGCTGATTTATAATGATTTATTCAGTCACTCCCAAAAACTGGCTCCCAGAAAGACAGAACATCAGCGATCCGCCAGCTCATCCATGGATGAGCTTCATTAGTGTCTACACCCAGAGATCAAGAGGAAGTTGCAGGCAACCCAGAATCCCACCAAACTCACTCCTGAGAGGCCAAAACCCACAGCACAAAGCCCAGTTACCTCTGAATACAACTAAACTCTAACACTGCTATGAAACCACACCAGCACAGTGTGCTCCAACAGGCAGCACTTCTGTCAGCAGAGTGGGTCCTTCTGAGACGAGGAAGCCTGTTTGGATTCATCGTAAACAAGGTCTGATGCATTAGCACAGTTTTCTACAGTTTCATTTCAGGTCACTTAAAGCACCTTCAGTCCACATGCACTTCAGTCAAGGTCGAGTTTCAGCCAAGACTTTGCAAAGAACTGACTTTGAATAGTCACAAGATGAACGTACCCAGGCTTGGGGTTGGGTTTTTTTTTGGTGTTCTGGGATGGGTTTGGTTTTTTTGCCCATTTTGAAGTTTATAATTTTCTGGGAGGGGAATAAAGCATTCTCACTCTTGCAGTCTCATGTCAACTTATCTAAAAAATACATTAAAAAAAATAATCCAATACATCTTTTTTTGCCTCAGATTCAAAATATATTTCAAGCACCTTCATGTCATTTTCAGTGAAAACCTGACATTTTCTGGCCAACAGCTGAAGTACAGAAACATTTTTCATTTGGAAAAACAGAACAGAAACTCAAGGGAAGGGGAAGGTTATGGAGAGAGCTGAGTTGGAAGGGACCCACAAGGATCAGAGTCCAGCTCGTCAGTGACTGAACCAAACAGGGATTTTGGCTGCTTAGTGGTAAATTCACTTAAATTAATTCACCTGGGAAGGAACACAGGAGGTAGCCTTGGACTGCACCTGCTTCGTATCTAAAGAGTGTCACAAGCCCAGTTTGTAGTGATTTGGCCAAGCAATTACATTCATTTCAACTCTTCAGGCAAAGAAACATCTCTGACAGAGCAACAGGAACTCTAAATGGGATCAAAGGGATTCTGTGCCACACCAAGCACACACAGCACCCCCTCGGCATATCCCTCAGACCAAACCACCTCAGAAGTGCATCCTTCCAGACATTAACCCTCAAAACCAGGCTGGTTTGCATCCTAACACTGGACAGAGGGGCTGGAGTTGGGGTCTCTCCCATTCCTGAGGGATACGAAAGCAAAAGGCAATTGCTGATGGATGGGAGATCAACCAGAGCCAACACTATTCCTTATCTCAAGGCAATAAAACACTCCCCAATCCCACAGCCACAGAGGGACAGACAGCAAGACACTGTAACTTGGATCCCTAATCCCTGTTATTCCACTAATTCTGCCACATACACTGGTTCTGCTTCTACGACACAAGGATCAGATGCTGGAATAAGCAAGGAAAACCTATGACAGCTGCAGCTGATAGTCCAGATATTGAATTAATGCTTTTAGTCACCTCACTTGCACCAGAATTGGCATTGGAATGTTGCACAGGCAATGAGCTCACTGAGAGCTTAAAAACTGCATCTCTGTGGTGTGGGAGAAACGTGCACAGATGAGAGAAGGAAGAAATGTTTTATGAATTCAGGTAAACACTAAATACTTCCACTGTAATAAAGCAACTGTGTCATTCTTGAATTGATACCATAACACAAACAAAGCGTAACAACATTTAAACAGCAAAGCTCATATCTCAACACTGTAAAACGTGGCAGTATTCTGGAAAACAGAACCAGGAATGGTATCCCCAGCATTTCAGTATTTGCTGTAAGAGCACTATTTACAGTATTTTCAAACAGCTACAGCAGATGCAAAAGAAACCCCAAAAAACCAAAGAAGTCTTACAGTAAAAAGGGAGTTTAAAAAAAGAAAACCAAAAAAAATCAGTGCAATTAACTTCTACTTGAAGTTTTCCTTAGAAAAGATGGCATGTGTGCATGAAGAAGCATGTTACCAAACCGATACAAAAGCAAAAAGCGAAAGGACTGCCCTGCATTAGGAATGAGGAAAGCCACACTGGCAGGACTCATACACAAAGAGAGATGCTATGGCAGGAGAACATTAAAAAATAGGAAAACAAGTGATTTCAATTACACTGGTCTCGAGTGTAAAAAATACTGAGAACTTTTCTTACATTCGTTTATTTAATGTGTAAAATAAGTCCTAAGGAAAAAAACAAACAACAGTCCCTTATGGTTATTTATGCCACCAGAGATGCTTATTTGACTGAGTCCAGAGCAAGTATGTCCACCTGATCTCCAAAGGCCCCAGTCCTGCATTCCCAGCACATGCAGCCCTGAATAAGCAGATCCCGCAGAACCAATCTGTCCTCACTCCCAAAGATCAACATTTTCCTCAAAAAGAAGCAATCTCCAAGTCCACTAAAATCCCTACAACAATCCACTGAATGTGGCTGGGGGGTGTTAACACAGGCCTTACTCCTGGCCTTGCTCTCAGTTAAATTTTGGATTCATGGGCATGAGGAAACTCCTACAGGTGAGACACAGGTGAGCCTGTGCTTGAGGGATCAGCTGCTGCAGCAAAGCAAAGAGCGTTGGCAGCAAGCACAAAACCCTCCGACCAAAACCTTCAACTTGATCACAAGCCTTCGGGCACATGTACAAAAAACCTTAGAAGCAACTTAGAAACTTCAGTCTTTTCAGCAAATAACTTGGGCACACAAAACTCCAAACTCTTCATACCTAGAGTTTAAATTTTAAAACCCTTGTGAAAATACCTCATCCTATAAAAACATTCCAACAAGAACAAGACTCTGTTCAAACGGACAAAGGCTGCAGGAGTTATTGACAGAGGCAGAATTAAAGCTCAACCTTCACAACCTTTTTGCCTTTACAATCAGGGAACGCTGCCTGGGGGCCTGGATGGAGATCAAAGGTATTTGTTACGGATTTCTAAAGTACTTACTATGGATTTCTTGTTTTAAACATAAGTTTCCTGTAAATTTTCCATGTTGGCCCTGGCAGATTAAGACAGAAGAGCTTTCCCTAACAACAAACAGCAAACTCAGTCAAACCTGACAGATCTAGAAACGAGGGGATTAATGTGCCAAAGCTCCTGGGACACGGAAGATCATGGATTGTAATTCACAAAGTCAAATATTCAAAAGCAAGCCAAGCCAAAATAAGGAGCTCTGATAAAACAAGTGACCTCCCTCTGTACGTCAGTGCACACACACACACTAAAGTGTTAAATTGCATAGGGCTGTCTGAAATGCAAACTCACATAAAGGCAGAGACAAATCCACCTACTTCCAGCATTTCCCAGTAGGACATTTGCTCCTAAGGATCAACTCAGCTGTTTCCTGGGTGCTAGAACAGATGGAATTGGACACATTATTCTATTCAGCCACTGGAGCAGGATTTTCCACCACCGGGCAAACCCTGTTATTGCATTGGATTTTGCACATCAGGGGGGAAAAAAAAAAAAAGAAGAGAGAGAACTTATAAGTATTTTACATCTGCTGATAGTACTTTTTACCTCCCAAGGGGAGCGTTTTGCCCTTGCTGATGCTGCTTTTTGGGGGGTTGTGAAGTGGGAGTCACACGACTGGAAAACACCCCAAGTGCCCAGGGGTGACAGGTTTGGTTATTGCTGCCCTGAGCTGCACAGTGGTTACAGCTGTGACCTCAGCTGGGACTGCTACAGCAGGAACCTGGGTGAGACTGAGACTTCTTCAGCTTTGTGTTGACCTGAGAAGTTGCTGATCTACACCAGACACGTGGGAGGTAAGGAAAAAAAAAATACTAGTAGGATTTTAGGTGTTTGAGGTGGGTTTTTTTCACGGGAGACATTCCTGAATACATAATTTACATAAAGAATAATCCCAGAAAGAGAGCTGCTGGACTGCCAGCGTGCTGTACTTTTCCAAGTATATACTTAATCAGTATTCTTTTAGAAAAATGCTTTAAATTATTCACAAATTCGTCACTGGTGGGAGGGGAAAGGAGGGAGACATCAAGGCATAAAGAATTAGCAGTATTAGAGGCTTAGAAAGAGCTGTAAAAGGTAAAAATGTCCTGAAATGCACATAACCATCCCAAGTCCTTCATACTCAGGGAAGGAAAGCTACACAAAATTGCTGCTAATTCCAAGAAGATACACGGACAACAGCTACTCTCAGATTAAGGGCCTGCCTAAAACACCTTTCCTCACAAAGAAAATATCCTAAATAGGATGCAGTGAAGTCCCACAGTCTGCTTCAGAAATGAGATTTGAGGTCAAGACAGATCCTGCCCTCTTCGCCCCATCTGACCACCTGTACAAGTCATTTATCCCAGATCTGCATGGAAAGAGGGGGATGAATTTCACATCCAAGAGGTCTCTGCATAACAGACAGCAAGATAAACTAAATGGCATCTTAAAATGGATGGTCTTTTTCCTATTTGTTAAGAACGATTCATATAAAAAAATAATTCTTATATAAAACTCTGCCAAATGAAAATCTTCACTGAAATAGGAAACCTCTCAAGGAAACACAGGGAAGTGCAACACACCCACCATGGGAAGGTTCTGCAGTTTAGGGGTGCTTGGGCAGAGGTAGGTACAACTTGGCTGGGACACAGCAAGACAGACAGTGCTACCTAAGCTTGGCTTAAGATTTGCTTAAAATCTGAATTTATATAACTACGACCAAGAAGACACTCTGCCCCAGCAGCCTAATCACCAAATTAGAATAATACCAACACTATGATTCCATTAATAGCTTTGACATTTCACTTAAAAAAAAAAAACACTAACAGCCAACACAACTGCTACAAGGTGAAGATCTGAACTTGCACAAAATTATGTACCTAAAAGTCTTTATGCAGCAAAGGTTGGGCATTTTCTAGCTTATCCAACAGCAACTGGTTGCAGTGGATCTGCTCCATGGCCCAGAGCACTGTGTGGGTTAAAGCTACTTGCCTGTCCCAGTGGCCAGAGGTAAAAGTATCCAAACCAGACTGAGCAGCTGCTCAGAGAAAAGGGAAAAAAGCAAAATCAATCAGTGGAAGAGAACGGAAGTTTTCAAACCTGCCTCTTTAGCATGTTATTTCAGTTTTCCTACGGAAAAACAAACAAGATCAAGTCAGCATGAACAAGTTTTCTGGGCTTTTTCCATTTTCTCCTAAACCTGCTTGTGGCATTGTCATTAGTGCAATGGTTTACATGTGTGTTATGGTTTTTATGAATCCAGTGTGCAAACTAACAGAAGCGTCTGTCTAGTACTTATCAGCTGTAATTAATGCTTCTCCTCAGAGAACGGCAAAACTCTCCCACTTCCTATGGACCTCACGCATAACGAAGAGAGTTTCGCCTCCCTCCCCAAGTAAACTTCAGTTTTCCGAAGGTTTATCTTTACTGCATAGATTCTCTTGACATCTGTCCGACCTGCAGCGAGCCACCCTCCCCTACTGGGGCTCCTGCTACACCAATATTCAACATATAAATAAAATACAATTGTCTTGTGCTTGAATGAACGGAGGATGTCGGTCTCGTGTGCGTCTCTGAACTGCAGAGGTAAAACCTGCTGTGTTGTGTGCACGTTTGAAAAGCCCTTCTGCAAACGCCAAGCTCCAACAGACACTGATTGTATCCCTGACCTCTCGCCACCTCGATTGCATATTTTTGCATTTGAAGAGTAAATGTTTCCACAAGAAGGTTTTTCACTTTCTAAAAAGTTCAAAGCATTCTTGATATGTTAACAGAAGTATAATGAGCACTCCTTAGTAAATAAAAATAAATAATAGCATCTAGTCTATCACATTAATACTGTGAAACATATATAAAATTTACATTAACTCAAAACTACAGTGAAAAAGGATTGTACTGTATTCATCACCACAGACCCGTATTCTTTAGAGACTTTGGAAAGTAAGTGTCACAGTCCTGTATGACAAATCCTAAAGTTAGCTGTCAGTATGATTTTAAAAAAAACCTTTACAAGTTCTTTAAATGGCACATTTTCTTTTGCCAATCTAACTGGAGCTATTAAAAGCTTAGGTACAAGTTTATTCTTTTTTTTTTTTTTTTTTAAATTTGTCTTTAGCCTATGAAAAACATTTTCAAATGCAGCACAATAAAAAACATTCAAGAACAAGCTTCAGAAAATACATTTGCCCTTAGACACACAGAGAATAATCTGAGAATAATCTTTATAAGACAGTTGAAAACCAGAATTTTGTCACTCTCTTATTTTGAAAATAAAAATTTTGTAAATTTATCTAGAATAATCAAGGCTTCATAAATAGTAAAAAAATGCTTTGCTTTGCATTAAAAGCTAATTCACAGCATTTTAGCTCATCAAACCTTAGTATGAATTAGATCTTTCCAAATTATTGAAAGCAACTCAATGAATAGCAAACTGAATGAGGAGTTTTGTGGGTTGAGTTGTCGGTTTTTTGTCTGTTTGTTTTCTTTCTTCCCTAAGCCCTGAGATTGCAGCTCTTGATTTAATTACAAAATATGGGTCTGTTTTATACCAAGCAGCTTAGAGATTTTTTTTTTTTGGCAAACCACATTTCCAACAATAGTGGGGTTTGGTACAAGAATGCAGTTCGTAATCAAGTCTGAAATTCTGGACGGAAGGCTTCCTTGCAAAACGGGAAAGAAAGGAATTAAGATGTGTCACTCATTGCTGGCTGTCCCTGGAGCTGGGGTTGGTCTAAGTGCAGCTGGTCTCGTGTGAATCCAACTCTGCCTCGTACGGAGTCGCTGAACATTAAAACATGTCAAGCAAAGTACATCGTGCGCAGCGTGTCCTGGTGAACCTGGACTGCCTTGGCAAGTGCTTGGTGGTCTCTGCCATTGCTCTGACCAGAAGTGTGGCTTCCTTCAGCACTGCAAGAGAAGGAAGGGGAGGGGGGGGAAAACAAAACACAACAGGTGTAGGGGGGAAGAGAAACCCTGTTTAATCTGCCTCTCCTTGCAGGTGTTTTTTGTATCGTTTGTTTCTTCTGGACAGAATGGCCAGAAGTTCATCACCCTTAAAACACCACTGAAGCTGGGAAACAGAAAACAGCACACGCAGAAAATCTGCTTTTTGTCAGCAGTGCAATTCAGTGGTAACAGCAAGATTTCCCTTCAAACTGCTGAGGACACCACTGATTCCAGACTTAGCGAGCCCACTGCCTTCCTGCTTCCTTTCAAATGCTGTAAGAATTCCAAAACTCTGGACTCACCTGTCGTGCTCTTTATCCACCAGATGGTACCTGGCTCTGAAGGCAACCAGGTGTGCGTAATACGCTGGTGCAGGGATGGACACGGAGCGGGTGCAGCGTACGTACGTGTGACACAGCTGGTAGGTGAGGATCTGCAGCTCATCCGAGGAGAAACGATTGTCATCCCACAGGACATGGTAATGAGAGGGTCTGCTTGTCCCCTGGGAGCACAGGACACACAAGGACATCAGCTTTTCAAAAACACCTCCTTCAATTTCCACCCCTGCGGGTGAACCGCAGCCGGAACGGCCGCTTTCTTAAAAATCACATGGAGCAGTTCTACAGGTTCCAGCAAATTTCCTGCAAATTTCCAGCAAATGCAAGGCAAACAACCTCCTTTCCTTGCTCCCCATCTCACTAATCCCTTTACCTTTTTTGATAGCATTGTGTTTTCTAGAATTTCATCCCTGTTACTGAAATTAAATGGTCACACTGAAATGCTTGAAAAAGCATTTTCGTCTTGAAAAACCTGCATCTGACAAAAAGCCACCAGATAACGTTTTGCTTTAACAGCTGAAAAGTTACCATCCCACACAAAATGCCTTACCTGAATGCCAGCATGACTACACAGGTAAAAGTCAAACTCTGATGGGTGGGTGATTTTTGTGTCCACTGTGGTACCAGCTGGAATGTTTCCACTCTTTCCAACCTGCGGGAACAGGAAATGCAGACAGTAAGGCACACAAAGGGGTTTTTTTACCTTTTCAGCTCTACAGCAAGGAAAAAAACACAAGGAAAAGATCCATAAAAAGCAGAAAGGGAAGGAAGAATGAGCAAAACTGAAATTTTGTTCAAGTGAAAATCTGGAGTGTCTCTACTATGGAGGAAAAACAAGAGACAAGCTGCAAAACCTTCTTAGATATTATCTAAACAGATTAGTTTTTCTGAATAATGTCAAAAGGAGTTTCTGCAACTGATTTGTCAAATTGTTTTCACCTTCCCACTCCAGGACTGGTTATTCCTCTGTAACTCTTCCTGTTTATACCTGAGAGGGGACAATCCTCAGTTGTCAGACAGGCCGCCTCTTCCCTCAAAAATGCTTCAAAGCAGCACTAAAAAATACTCTTTACTTTCGAACAGTTTAACAACTATAATCACAGCATTTATTAATATAACAACCACCTTCATGTCAGCATTAGAAAGTTAGTAATTATTGCCTTGAAACCTAGTGGGCTTCAAGTGCTCCCCCAGAGAAGCCTGACAGAAGGAAAGAGAACATGAAGAGCCGTATCTGGGAGCAGAGATTTGCCATCAGGAACTCTCCATTCCCAGCAGTAACTCCATCCTGAGCCTGGGAAGTCTCCTCTCCACACGGAAAGTCCCAAAAATCAGCAGCAACAGGTGACTTGGCTGCCTGCTGGACACGTGCTGGTCACAATCAGAACATACCCGCTCGTTTTTATCCGTGCAGAAGAGTCTGGTGTGATGCCTTTTCTGCACAACTATAAATGTGATTCCAGGCTGATAATCCTTCTCTAGTTTAATGCAAGCCTCTCTGATGGCCAGCAGCTCGTGGTGCAGCACCTGAACCACAAACACAGACAGGTGTGACAAACATGAACCACCGCAATCCCACAGATTCATTTATCGTGTTCCTTCTTGCACTGTCACTCAGAGTAATGAGATGTTAAAGCATTCAGGATCAAACCTTCCTTTTTTCCCTTAATGAGAACCAATTAGGTCACCAGTTCCCTGAGCCAGACGAGAGCTGCTTCCATATTTGTTCAGCTCCAAGCATTAGGCTCGGACTAATATGCTGCATGTCAAAATCTTTTTAGCTGCCAAATACAAATGAACATTTAATTAGGCTGCTGAATACACAGCAGACTAATTATTTTTCAGACTAGTACAAGGGATAAAATCCAGAACTGCTCAGCTGCTCTTTCCCAGCTTTGTGGAGTTTCCTGCAGGACTACAAGCATCAATAATACGGAAAGTGGAATAAACCAAAACCCAATTATTTGAAATATAGGTTAAATATATATTAATAATTCAGTGAAAACGAGTGGTAATTGTAAAAAAAAATTCTTACAAAGATTATTTTATCAATTCAAGTTTATCAAGTGACCTTTACTCCCTTCCCCTTGGATTTTGAGATGTTGACTAAATTCTGTACCTTTAAATTTAGACAAATACTGGAAAAGAAAGTGTATGTAAATACCTTTAAAATGTATAGAAAAATATTTCATATAATACGACCCTCACAAAATAAATACAGCAAAGCATCTGATGAGTTTTATCAGGAATGAATGAAAAGTGACAGTGGGAAATACAGCATTTATTAATCCTGGTTTAAAAAGTGAGAAAATTAGTCTACACTTAATTTTTCTTTACTGCCCTCATTCTGTGTTTCTCAGTCTGACTAATACATCTCGTCACAGATGTGGAACATAACTTCAGTGCAAAAACTACACTTTATAATCTATAGTTTTATAAAGGGAATTGTTTTAAAGGGGAAAAGTATTTTATAAACCACATGAAAAATACGGAAACGCTTCTCCTGCCCTGCTTGCTTAGAATCCAACAAACCTGCCGAGGGCAGATTTGTCAAGGATATGCTTTTTTGCATAACTCCAATCACATCAAACTACATTACAACCAGAAAACCACTTTTCCAAAAGAAAAACATCACCTGTTGAAACTGCCCCTCCGAAACGCCGTCCCTGTAGAAGATGATCCGAGTTGGTTTGAATCTCGTTGACTTGTAGAACTGGATGAGCAGCTCCCTGACCATGGCAGCCAAATCCTGGATGATTTCTTGGCGGTGCTGTTGGACCCGAACAGTGGCACAGTATCGGTTGGGATGAGCGTCCATGCTTCCCACAACCTGGGGAAAAAGCCGCTTGGTCTCAAACCAAAAAGCACTTTATTGAAGGTATCTCGTAAGAAAACTGCTCTGCCTTTTTAACAGCGTCTTGCAAAATAAGTGGTTGACCTGGTAGAGATGTAGCTGAAACTAAAATGGGCTTGGAAAGTGTTTGGAGTTCTGCCCACCCGTGGCAACACACCCTGCTGAAAGGGAAAACTCATTTTAAATCTCGAAGGCTAATTTCTCATTTGCACCTACACACACTTAAAAAAAATCAAATACAATTTGGAGACCTGATATCATGAAACCATTGGTTTAGTTCAGACTGCAGCACAGGAATTTGAACTCTGGAAGACGAGAATCCCTTTTTGGGACGCTGTGGATAAGTCCATCAAACTGAAACAGTGAAGCACTACAGAAATATCCACACCAAGGGAATGCATTTATGTTTATGAAACACCAGCATTCATATATTACTTCAGTGGCATGGGACTTAAAAATAAACAGAAAAGAAAGCCCAAATTCCATATGTTACGAGTCAGAAGCAAGCACATCACCTGGTTTTCCCTGGACACACAGGTGTAATAACATTTGTTTATTTAGCACTACAGGCTACGATATTGCACATATCATCAAGGATCTTCATTATTAAATAATCCAGAGCAGGCATTACAGTTGTTTGACAGCGTCCTGTATTCAGGAGCACATTTCCAAGAGATAACTGCACATTCTGTGTTGTCAGGAAGCCTGAGCCCCCAAAACCCACAAGTGAGCCAGCCTAGTTCCCTATCAGCAGTGAAGAAATTCTTAACATTTCTTACTGCTGAAGAAGCAGATTTAAACATGCACCAGCTCATTACAGGGTGCTGATTAATATCACCTCCCAGGAAAGCTCCTCTGTGTAAGAGCAGCTCAGGCATTTTACAAGCTAATACACCCATTTAAGTAATTAGCAGCAGAGCAAGCTCTCTGAAGTTTCATTACATTCCTGCAGAAAAATAATTTATAATACTATAATTAGGCAATCAGAAGCAATGGACCACAAGTGAACTGCAAAGCAATAAACTGCATTAGAGCTGAGCAGCAGGAAAGAGCTGGGGTTAAAGATCAGGACACAATTCACTCACTGCAGCAATCGAAGGCTTTTTCCCATCTCCAGCTGGTGGGTGAGTTACGTCTGCACCAAGGAATATGACAGGCTGCTGGAATACTGGGGGTCTAGCAAAGAGAGAGGAAATTTGTAAAAGCTGCAAGATTTCTGCTCAGTAAAGCACATGAAAACTCCAATAAACAGCGCTCTGAACTCCTGTAGTGAATTCATCAACAACTAGCACTTGAGCAGAGTTGATCACTTGTCCTGTGGCAGTAATTAGAAATCCTGATTAAGGTTCTCAAACTAAATACTTGGGCAGATTTTTAAAGCCCAGCTAATTGCTACTCTTAATTACAAATTAGTTTAAAAATATATCTTTTTTTTCAACTTGGAGAATTGGAGCCTTTATTAATCAGACCATGGAAAAGAATAAAAGTTGATCCCTTAGCACCAACTGGCATCTGAGAAAATTAAAGGACTGTGAAAATATAAAAGATGCTATGAATAAAAATATTTTTTTCCTGTGTTGGTGGAGAAGTACAAAAATTGTAGCTACTAAAATTATTATTATGAAAGTATGCTTCAAAGCTTTAAACAAACCTTTAAGGTTTATTAATCCACTGCATCAAGGGCGGAACACCAAAACATTACAATGCAAGTTTTAAGCTTCAACTCTATTCCTTAATAAAACAATTTTAAAGAGAAAACCTTAAGCCACCACCAGAACATTTTGTGTGTATGTGGGTGTGTTGGGGAGTGGTTAAATAGTTATGGAGGTAAATTAAGCTTCTCTAAAAGAAATGGGAAGGTAATTATAACAATGTAACATGCAATGCCAGTTCTATTCCCATTCCCTTGGCCAACAGAAAATAATAATTAGCAAGTTCTGTTTTAAACACCCAAAACCTGCACTTTTACAGAATGTCAAGGTGTTTGATGCAGTTGTGCCATTTTCCCCCTTTACTTAACTCCATTTTCATGAAAAACAACCCCAAACCCCAACAAAACACTCAGCACTGTGCTTTTTTGAAGCAACGCACTCTGCAACGTGATTCCAGTTGCTTTAACAGGAGGCTCCAACAAACACATGAGCCAGGCCGAGTCTCTTGAGTTCAATATATGGAATTTAACAACATGCACGGATATACATCCCTCTGATAATGTGTTCTTGTTCTTCTTCCCTAAGCACTTGTTGGATTATTTTTGAGCAGCTGCCTCCTGACCGGCCTAAATACTCTCAAGTGAAAATTCGCTTATCAATGCAGAACAGAATGTTGATTTCTCTGAATCAGGCTCCCAAGAATGATGTAGCAGGTTATTCTCTGAGCTCTCACTGCAACGTGGAAATGCAATGATTGTAAAAATGCCCTCTTTTTACTGATGCAGACCCGGTTGTTCATTCTGATTGAAGTAACTTTATGTATGTTTACATTGGGCTTCTCTACCCTGCACAGGTCAGAAAAAACAAGCTGTATTTTGTCCATTCTTCCATTAGAATTTCTTGTCACTGATTTTTTTTATAAAAATGGTGAAAAGTTTCAATTTGAGAACGTTTGTTTTAAGATGTTAAAGGCAGGGTCCCTCTTTTTTTGACAAATAGCATTTGTTTCACTCCCTTCCAACTACACACAGGACTTCAGTGACACATCAGATATGGAATTCAGTAGTAGGAAGACAACTTCACTGAATTATAGTCACAGTATAATTAAAACTTATCAACATAATACAAGTAAGAAATTTCAAGTTAAACTGGACCTGGAAACCAATTGAGTTTTCTGGTCCCAGCTTTTGGTTCTTTAAAATGTCTAAGTTAAGACATACAACAAGACGAAGAATTTTGACCACAGTTAAACTATAAAGGAAAAGGCACTACTGTTCTAGAGGGTCTCTGCCTGTTTCTGAAAACTCAAGGCAAATAGAATATTGCAGATTTTTCATTCGAGTGGAAGTTGTGTTCTTCAATGGCCAGACGGCGACAACATTATTTTTATTATAAATTCCAACAGAAACAGGTATTCCTCTCCAGTCTGGGGAACGCAACTTGTGCAGGACTACTTACTAGAAGCCAAAAGAGAGTTTGTCTGAAGAGTCTCTTAACCTACAGGGCTACGACTGCAGATAAAAGCACCCAGTTATCTCAGTATGACGCACGTTCTCTTCACAACACAATCCCCTCTTCCTCTTCGAAAGAGGACTTACCTTCCCTGTGGCAGTAGAATGTTATTTACGCCTCCTAATTTGACATTTATTTTTAAGCAAAGGTTAGACAGGGTTTGTGGTGTTGTTCTCTGGACGTTTTTCATCTGGACGCACTGCGTGGCCATTCCCAGCACGGTGTCGCCAACACGCTTCACCTCCGCTGCAGAACAGGAAAAAAACCCCACAAACCATTTGCAAATTGCAAATTAAAACACGCAGGATACATGAATCCTACAAGTAACTACACCTAGAGCTGTAGCAAAGTGGTCACCACGCTTAAAGGAACAAGGCAAAACCCCAAAACCCAACGCAGCCTCCAATGAACCTCTGCCCAGTTCTGAACTGCCCCACCTTCCCAGGGACTAAGTATAGTAACCAAAGGCACCTGGTTTACATATTAACTATGACATTTTTTTAACTGTTATTTTGGAATTATAGTGTTATATCACCACCTTTAGTTAATGATGTGGGTAATATCACAATGATGGGCACTTGTTTCATTATTAAACACTGGACTAGCAGCACAAACTTAATAGTAATGTGTTGAGCAACATTCAGCCAACCAGTTTATCAGTTCACCACTGTAAGTTCATCACCTGCATAGAAAGTGGCCAGTTCAGCAAAGGATGGCCTATAAAAACTCCAAAAAACTCATTAAGTACTGTACAATTCCAAAGGTTAAACCAAATCCTATCGTTAACAACAACACTGAGGCTTAAGGGCTTTAAGAGAGCCATACTCTTACACTCAGGGAGGAAATTTAGGCTCCAAGACTGGCTCAGAGAAGATGCAACCCCAACTCTGGTAACAGGAGAGAGAAAGAGCAGGGTGGGAAGAGCAGGAAAGACAAGGCTGTGGGCATAGGAAATGCAGGGCAGGGAAGAGCACAGGGAGAAAATAAGGAGAGATGATTAGAGGGGGCAGAAATAACTGTAATTAAAGATAATGACAAGGAAAGCAGATGAGAACGGTACCACATCCTCTCAGCGGTTAAGTAAAGGAAAGAGTTCCCTTTTAATGCCAAGCAGGAAAAGTGAAAATGCTACTTTGCACTGAATTTCTATTGAACAGATTAGAGGCTGAATTCAGGGGGGAAAAAAAAGGTACTATTTTCTTAAGGTTCCTTGTTTAATCTCTCCTTTCATCCTGTATGAGATAATCTTAAATTTAGAAAATTATTTTGTGCTATGTCAAATTGGTGAGGGTGAGGGATGGGATTAAACAAATCTGCAGCTGCTTGGTAGATCTGAGCCATTAGAGAAGAGAGTCCATGAAGCCATAGGAGAAAAATAGTGGATGCTGCTCCAACTAGGTAAGGTAAGTGGAAAAGAGACAGGAAAACGAGCAGTCTTGGTCTATACAAAGAGTTGGTTGAGACCAAAATGCATGATTTATCCAAAACATTAAAACCTCTGTGTGTGTGCTATGCAAAATGCACTGATTGTTCCTCTGTTTCCAAAAGAACAGTTCAGCTTGCTGAGTTTTGACTTCCCATGCATCTGCATCCTCACAATCAGAGTTAAAAAACTGAAATAAGAGGAAAAGAAATAAGAGGACAGAAATCTTCTCCTTCATTTAACAGTTTTGAGTTCAAGAGCATTTGGACAATGCTCTCAGGCACAGGGTTTGACTCTTGGGGCTGGTCCTGTGCAGGACTAACAGTTGGACTCGATGATCCTTGGGGGTCCCTTCCAACTCAGCATCTTCTGTGATTTTTTGCCAAAGGGTGACAGTGTGAGTAAGATGTTCTAAAAGCTACACAGTTCTTGAGGTCATTACTTCCTCAATCGCTTGGAATCTTCAGCACACAAGTTACATTAAGAATATTTTAACCCACTGCGTATCAATTCTCACCAAAGCCCTGGTTTACCTTTCTCACTCACAACCTGCATCTCAAATGCAACCAGCAGGAAGAATGTGGAAAAGTGAATTAAAAGCCCAGAAAAAATAATTTAAATAACTAGGCCTTAATATGAAAGATCATGCAGCACAAGAATAATAAAATTAATTTATAGCCTGATGCCTAAATGGAATTTATATAGTTAACCAGCATTAAACCTCTCTCATTTGGATACTTCCCAAAAACCACATGAAGTTGTGACTGAAACACACAGTTTCCACTTACTGACCATAGACTGGTGTTTTTCCTGGCAGAATCACCACGACAAGCTGCAGTCCAGTGTAAGTGTTCTTGAGGTGTCTGAACATGGGCTCCACGCTGTCGGCTCCCTGCGCGTATTTACAGAAGCACGGCTGCCCCTGGATTGGCATTCCAGCATCCCTGGAAATCTTCCTCAGTTGTTCCGTAAAGGACCTGAAGGATGTAAGTAAATACATCAGGTTCTCAGGTGGCAAATCTCATCTTGATTTTTCTTCTTAACGGAACAGTCAAAAAACCTGGAAATTTATTCCAAGTGCATCTTCAATCATCTAAGCAGTCACGGAAGGAAAAACAGGAAATATGCTGCATAAATAACACCATTAATAAAAGCATAACTTCCAAAGCAAATTCCATCTGATTTCATCTTTCTACAGCAGATACAGTATAAGCTACTTATTTTCAAAAGCACTGCAATAATGACATTTTGATAGCCTGCTCCACCTTAATTCCACGTGGTACTACACTACCGAAAGGGCTGGACTTACTTCTTCTTGGCGAGGAAAACAACCAACAGAAGTTACCAACAACTGTCTCAGTGAATTGATCTAATATCAGTAATTATGCACAAGAAAACCTTGCTAGACACCAGAGAACAGCTGTATCCTGGAGGTGAAGACAAGCCTTCTCCAAGGACAGTGCAAATATAAGTGGATTGAACTGGTCAGAAATTGAGACAACCCAAGTTTTTGAGAGGCTTCCACCAGCGAAGCCTTTTTAGCTCGCTGATAAAAACACCTTTTATGTTGGGAGTGGGTGCCCCCACAGGTGTCTAAAAAGTTGTTTCACCACAGGGTGCCAAAGTGCCACCCACTGAAAGGGTGTGAAGATTTAGTTTCTTCCAAACCCATTGTTAAGTTGCATGAATCATAACAGTGTGTGAGCTCCAGCCCTGCAGCCTGGGGCTCCTGGCACGAAATGGGCACCCTAAGTATTTCCCCTGAAAAAACAAACACTCACCACCAGAACAGAGTCAGTGGCAGAACATCTCCCTATCCCTGGAAGTGTTAAAGGCCAGGTTGGATGGGGCTTGGAGAAACCTGGTCTAGTGGAAGGTGTGCCTTCCGGTGGCAAGGGGGGGGAACAAGAAGAGGTTCACTCTCCCTTCCAACTCAAATCATTCTCTGGTTTTAACATTCAAGTCTCATGGCTCAAAACCTGAGCTGTTTTAGAAGTCCATCTGGAAGTACGGTGTCTATGGTTTTCTGCCTGTTCCCAAGAGGTAAAGCAGGATGATTTTGAAGACTCTTACGGAATCTGAAGGTTTACTCTGATAGATCTAGAGCATTCAAGTGCCAACTTTTTTAACAAGTTTTAACAAAAGCCCACAAGATGGAACTGGACACAGTTCATTCCTTGCATGGAGAAACGTCCTCTCCTGGTAAGGACCACCTCCATCTAAGCCATCAGACAATTTTGTTTTGGCTTACTACGTTGAAGACTTTGCTTATTTCTCAAAACTGAATCACTTCACTTATGCAGCAGTTCCACTGGAAGAAACAACATGGAAGGGAAAATTCCGTGGCAGCCTCGTTCCTGCCGTGTGTCTGGAGAGAACGAGTCCCTCCCTTACACAATGGGCAGTAAAAAGTAAAATTCCCACTGTTTGCTCATCACTTGTCAGGGAAAAATTCCCAAGCTATTTGGCAAATCATCTGAAGGAACCCTGCTATGGCAACACCACTGGTATGAGCAGTCACTGCCCTGCGTTCACCTCACAACAAGGAGGTGAGTCACCTGCCAGGGCAGCTCCAAAAGCAGCACTTCTCCACGCACAAAGGGAAAGCCTCTGTGTGTGAAAGAAGGAACCAGACATCCACCCAGGCCTGCACACTTTCCCTGATCCAAGATGGCAGATGTCACTTTTAACAACACTCTTTCAACTACCATATTCCATCCAAAGGTAAAGAAACCAAATCTGAAAGTTTCATATAAATGCTTGAAGTCAACAAAACAACTCGTCCTACTTATCCAGCAAATATAGCAACTTGCAAATTCCAAGAACTCTAAAGGGGAAAAAGTTTTACACAAAAGTTGGATTGCTTTTTAATTTTCCTTTTACTTAAGTTCTACACAAATAAAGCTTTTCCAGCCAGGAATAGAACCCAACAGAACATACATATTAGCTTTCACTCTTGACAAACACCCATCACTGGTCAGAAACTTGCCATAGAGCATAAATGCCTTTTGTTAAGTCTCAATTGCAGGATTTCCTGATGCTGGCATTGAAATCATGCTGGCATCACTCAAAGAGAGACAAAACTTCAAATGCTCTGTTAAAGATGACCTGCCATATGTTAAACAATGTAACAGAATATATATTCTAAATGAGTAAGTCAAATCATGACACATCCATCCATAAAAAGTAATAAAATCACCACCTTACAAAACACACTTACTTCAGATGAACTTCAGTGCACTGGCGCTGCGGAGCAAAGCACGCGATTGCCCAAACCTTTATTTCAATTCCCGTGTGAAATTGTTTATTCCTCATGTCCCAGACTCCTTGAACGGGTGTAGCAATTGCTTTATTCTGGAAGGAAAAAGAAAATAAAGCAATAAGGCAAAACTTGATTCATGCTAAATAAAAAGTAGTTATGCTTCCAGTTCCCTCCAAATGGCAGGTGATTTATACTCTCAGATCTTTCTGTCCCCTGTGCAAATATCCATCCTATCTTATAAAAATCATTCCATCAGTGTAGCAAGACAGCTTGCTAAAGGTGAAAAATAAAGCTCATACTGTTCATTTTTATTGGTGATCATTTCCTTTGGTTGTGTAACTCAGCAGCAGATTGAAATTGAATACAGAGAGCAAATCAGATTCACGCTTGGTATGGAACGCTAACAGGAACCTACATTTCTACAGTGACTTTAAAACTGCTCAGTCAACTTTCCAAGAGCGACCTAAGATTTTGCACATCACTAAGTACTGGCAAATAGTGAATCATGGAATACCCTGAGTAGGAAAGGACTCACAAGGATTATCCAGTCCAACTCCTGGCCCTGCACAGGACAAACTCAAGAATCCCACCATGTGCCTGAGAGCATTATTCAAACAATTCCTGAACTCTGTCAGGTTTGGTGTTGTGACCCCTTCCCTGGGGAGCTTGTTCCAGTGCCCAACCACCCTTCTGAGTTTACACAGACACATTTTTAACCCAGCTTTGCTTTCAGAAATAAGGAGGCAACTGAGGGAGACGCAACACGGCCATTACATTCAAGGACTCTGAGAATCTAAATGTAAATTCTAAACATTACACCTGTGATAACTTCACCACTTACATCCAACATAATGAATTTAAAACAGCCATGTTACAGAAGTTATTCCAGCTGGTGCTGGAAGCCGTCACAGACTGGCATGTATCCCTTGGATACAGTATCCCTTGGACATACCCTGCCTCCATAGAGAATTGAGGGAGGCTGGAGGACTCTGCCGGTCACATCCGTCATTTCATCTTTGACCATTATCCCAAATTCCCGAACATAAGGGTCGGTGTTAAAACTTGCACTCCGCATCTGGAATTAAAAAAACTCATTAAAAACAAGCTCGTCACTTGTGTGCAGGGCATGAACACATTCAGTACCCGCCAAAGGTGGGCAAAATTAGGTTCATTGCAACACCTCACTCGTGTTTGGACACAACACTCACCAACTTGCTGATCTCCTCTTGACGATCCGGTGCTGATCTGGCAGTGGCTCGAATCATAGTGGAAGTTTGATTGTCAGTGAGTTTCTTTATGCATCTTTGCCCTGCCACTATGTTGCACACCTAAAATATCCACCACAGAAAGGAAATTAAAAAACAAAATGCAACTGTTTTTTGCTTCATTGCTGCGCTGCAGAATTTCTCAAGCTGGCTACTCAAAAAGCAGTTTGTCAGCATCTGAACCTTTTTCCCTCTGATCCCCTTTCCCCAGTCCCGGAATTCAGCTATATCCATGAGTTTACTTGCCTCCAGAGGAAGGTATGTGTGTTTCTGCTCCTGTCCAACTTGTAAACATGGAAGGTGAGGATAGCGTAAAACTAATTTATGCCTGTCCTTGAAATACTGAGCTACAGTGCATTCAACTGTTTGTCCATTCTCCTGCTGAAGTGGGAATCTATTGGAAAGCAAATATGAAAAGAAGCTGTTAATTCATGCAAAATACTTTCCCACAGTTCCCCAATACACTTCTTGGCACAACTTAAGTTTATTAAAAAAGTACGAAACAAAGCCTGGACAATGAAATATCAGATTAAGATACCATCAGTTATCTTCCTATAAAAGGCTCCTATCTGTTTCTTATATTACTTCCTTAAAAATGGGAATCAATACCTCCATATTCAAGTTCTCTGCAAATCTCTGGTTAGTGATTAAAAAAAACCATTTATTTCCAGAGGAAAAATAGATTGGCTATAAGAAAGATTAGACCCACTGGCATTATTCTTCTATTTAAAAGTTTTGAGAAACATCA
This sequence comes from Oxyruncus cristatus, assembly GCA_013399855.1. Classification (NCBI taxonomy): domain Eukaryota; kingdom Metazoa; phylum Chordata; class Aves; order Passeriformes; family Cotingidae; genus Oxyruncus; species Oxyruncus cristatus. The sequence goes on along the minus strand of VXAY01003566.1, from coordinate 598,077 downwards.
GGCTACAAACAGGACACCCTGTTCTTCCAGTGTTGAAGAAATCCAAAAAAAGAAAGGAAGAAAAAAAAAAACCCAACCAACCAAAAAAGTCCCCACATTCAAAGTGAAGAAATTTGTTCAAATGCCATGGCATTCATCATAGCATAAAACAGAACAAAAAGAACAGCAAAGCTGGGAACATATTCTGAGGTATATTTTAAGGGTATCAACCAAAGAAAGCATCATTTTTCAAGCAACTTTTCCTATGTCAGCAATGCAGGCAAGGTGTTTTTCCAGCTTGAGATCAAACATGCTTAAAAAGCAGCAAAATCCTTTACGTTTGGTGACTTGCTGGTCGTCTGGTGACATTGCACACTCTGTACTTCCTTTTCATTTGTCCACAGTGTGTTATCTCCACCTTTAGACCTAAAAATCGGGAAACACATATCACCATCTCTTCAAAATCAAGGTGTCAGCCCCTAAACTGCTACACAAGCCCACTTAAACTGTGCAGGGAAGCCATTCACTATTTGGCACCAAAGCACGTCCCAGAGAGAACTCAAACCCAGCAATTTACAGCCTTAAAATTCAGAGCCCCCGAGCTTCAGCCGAAGTTCAACACAGAACTTTAGAGACAAGATGAGATCCCCAAGCCCCAGGAGTTCACAGATGACGCTGAACACATTCTGAATTCCAGTTCTGTACCTCCAAGGAAGTCCAGGATGGCGAAAGGACAGAAAGGGCTCCTTGAAACAAAAAGCCTTGTTCACACTTTCTGTCTAAACATACAACGTCTGTTAGACCTCCAACTACTACAGCCAGACCTGAACTGATGAATGGGGAGTGGGGAAGAAAAAACACCCAAACAGCCTCCAGGAGCCCATGGAATGAAGTAATTTGGTGCCAGATATTTCTTCCAGAACATTTACAACCAACACAAACTCTGGATTTATTTATACTTTTCTTGGTAACTTCTAGCTAGGCAAAGATAATTTTGTGTGCATTTTGTGGAAACAAGAAAGGAAGGTGCAGAACAGATTTATGGAGTTAGTCTTTTTTAACTTGTTTTCTTTCTGTCAAGAATATCAGGAAGAAGGATCTCCATTTTCCAGAAGAAAACATGAGTGAACAAAACCAGCAAGATTTCTTCCTCCTGGACTCTTTGATTCAGTCACTATACACCAGAATAACTGTAATTTACTTCAAGGAGAGTGTATGTATTAAGTATACCTAAGCATGCAAAACCACACTGTTAATTATTAGTAAAATCTGGAATATAAAAATCTTGATAACAGTAACTGGGAGTTGGAATTGTACTGTTCAGTGGAACTGGAATATGAAAAGCCCAACATCAGCAACTGGAAAAATTTAAGATTGGGTAATTAAAAAAAAAACCAACATGAAATCCCAATCTTTGTAAATATTCAGAAATCATCAGATTAGGAGCCGGAGTATCTTTGTCATGGAACTGGGATTGGCCCTACTGATACGTTTCAAAAGTGAAAAATATTAAGCTTTTGTCTCCAAATACAGTGATTGATACAGAAAGTATTTTGCACATGTCGTGGTACCACATCAGACAGAATAAAGCCGTTTCATATCATTTATTACCTTTTATTTCTTTGGTAAACTTTACCCTTTGGGAATCTGTCAGAGGTTTTTGTTGTTCTTCAATACTTTTGAAGTCCAGCACTTCACATACGAACTCGATCACTGGCTGTGCTTTGTAAAATGCAGTTGCAGACACTGCAGACAAAAACATTCATGGTGTGTTACAACACCACAGGGGAAATTTTTAAGAAATTCAATAAATGGAACTGAATTTCTGCCTTTCTATTAAAGAGAAAGAAGAAACATTACATTATTTTGTAGCACCTACCATCAATATTTAACATCATTTTCCACAATGAAGGTCTGACCGACTGATGGAAGCCAAACCAAACTTCCCTGCCACCACCCAAAGGATTTGAGCACCCTTCTGATGCTGTAAAAAAAGATCTCCCCACGGGAGTATACCTGCAATAAAGCAAAGAAATGCACATCAGAAAACTAAAGCAAAAATTGCAATAAAGCCACAAGTAATGCAAATTCCTGTTCACAAAAGCACAGAAATGTCAGAGATTCAAATTACCAATAATCTGAGATTCCTGGCAGGACTCAGGTTACACCTCTCAAAATCCAGCTCGTTACAGTAAGAACTTTACAGTAAGTATACTTCCAGTATACTCTTTAACGTATCTACTAATTCAGGCAAAAAGCATTTTTATTTGCATTCCATTAAAAATTCAGCTGCACTTCAGTAAGAAAATAATTAAACATCTCTGCTATTAAAACACCGACGCAATAATCTCTCCCCTTACTCGTGCGTACTCTGAAATACAACAGACATTATGTGTGGGTAAACAAGTCATCTAATAAATATTTCTGATACAGCTTTCCCCTTGATAATTAAGTACTGCACACTTAATAGCAAACTAATCATATCCAGAGCCAGTATGATCCTCTGAACAAAGCTATCTGACAGTATGGGTTGTTTTCTGGGATTAAAGCTGATTAAAGTAATTTTACTTTTTTTAATCCATAATATGAAGATAAAGTCAACATACTATAAGGCTATTTAAAGTAATTTGCGTAAATTTAACTCATAGTCCCTGTTTAGCCCTTCAAAATGGGAAAGTTCAGCCCTACTAAACTTCACTTTCCAATTGAATATAATCTGCACAGTGGTTATAAGTGACTTGTTTCATAGCACCAGAATTAAGCCCAGTATCTCTTGGGTGTGACTGAAAATGCTGTAGATCCCATTTACTTGGAAAATAAAACAAATCAGGTAGTTTTTCAGTTTGTCTTGTCTATAAATCAGCCATACAGGGTGACATTAATGTCCCCCCAGCACTGTATCCTTTATACAGAACTGGCAATGAACATCTGCCCAAGGACACAGAGGAACAGGGCAACAAGTTGGTTTAAAACCACCCTTCCGCCTCTACCAACCTCCAAGTACTCGAGGAGAGCTTCCTTCTCCAAGGCTACAGGGAAAAAAGGGAGATGGCAGGACAACCCTGAGCTGAAAGCACACAAACAGGGAGCCAGACCACTGGGGGAAGGGTCTCGTGTCCCAGGCTGGAGGCTCCTAATCCCACCGGATGAGCGGAAAGCACCGTGTTGCCCCCTGCCTGAGCCTGCCATCCGCTGTGGTTGAGCTATGAAAGTACATCCTACCCAAAAAGGCCACCAAAGCGATTCAAATAACACCTAAACCACGTCAAGGTCTTCCCCTCACCTCATGGAAGGCAAGTGCCTCATCACTACATCCAGTGCCTGGATGGTCTCAAACGGGACACTTGGCAGCCGGCCAGAAAGAGCATCATGTAAAGCCTGTAAACTCACACAGGACATCCACTTTATAGCCACCTTAAATATTCTGTCCTTTCCTTCTCCTGGCAGCGTGACCTCCAGCTCCACCTGCAACAATGCCAAACAACAAACCAAGATGATTCTTTCCATTTTAAGAGGGGAGGGGAAATGGAAGGGGCTCGGATGGGACGATGGATTCCTCTGAACAGCCCTATAAAGCACGGGAGGAGACAAAAAGCAATGATGAAGCAACAACACACATTAGGTACAGCCTCTTTTTGCAGCTGAGATCTTCCAAAAGGTGCATTTCAGAAACCTGGAGTGCTGCCCAGCTGGCAGCTACCTCCCTCTGTCAGGCAACACTGTAATTTGGGAGCGCTTGTATCAACCGGGAGGTCTCGGTGAAGATCCAATAACCTGATTTCAGATCCCTACCATGTCCCAATGCATCACTGCTCATGTCAGCTCCTGCACGCCCAAAATAAAACATGGACTGTCACCACCTGCCAAGACTCATGAATTTCTGGTATTTGCTCTCTAGAGCACCAGAGCACTTTATATACTATTGCTGTAGACACAGTTCAAACAAGAAAAAACAATAGTTTTAAAACAGAGATAAAAAAAACCGAACACCAACCCCACCAACAAAACAAAAAACCCACAAAACCCACCAAGCCAAAAACCTCTTCTTTTTAAATACCACAGAAAAAATAAATGGTGATCCCCAAGTACTAACGATGCTATGAGGCACGAAACATCTTAGGCCATCTTTGAATTTTTTGTCTAAAAAAACACTGACAAACTACATTATGGTAAATTACTTCATCCAATTACTTGTAATTATTTGTAATGCTGATTTCCCCTCTTTCTTAAAACAAAGAAAGTCTGAGCACCAAAGTTCTTAAGCCGACTAAAATTACGGCTTGTCTGAAATGATTAGCAGTTGTGGGAGTGACTACAAGAAATAACAAGATCAGAGTATCCTTTGTGCTGGATACAAACAAAAAAACGTTGTATTTTCCTGTCCTAAGGAGCTTGCAATTTAAATACAAAAGGCATCCACTTAACAGACAAACTGCAGTTAGTGGGCCAGCAAAAATAAGTGGGTAACAGCAAACCAGGACCTGTCAGCATCTGGGCTCCTGAGACAGTCTGATTCTTCTGCCCAAAAATAGGAAAGAAAGATAAAACACAAATAACAAGCCTTCCCTTGTGCCCCAAAAATGAGATGACCATCTATAGTAGGCACACAAAATAAACATTACAGCTGCATCTCTCCTCTAGCACAAACGTCATTCCCCAGGAGACCCCAGCAGAGGAAGGAGCTGCACGGCTGTGGGAGAGCAACAGGAACTGGAGTCTGATCACGGGGTCACCGGGGTGAATCTGGCCCAGCAGGTCAGCTCAGCTCAAACCTGTGCAAAGACAGGGACAGCTTTTCAGCTCACACAGGCTGGAAGCTCTCCATGAAGCCTTTTTTTCCATCACACCATGAAAAGGTCCTCAACTTGGATCTCATTTCCAGCAGATGGAAGAGTCTGTCACTTCTGAGCTGTATTTTCCTTTGAATCTGTCTCTTCCTCCAAATCAAGTTTCGAAATTTCTGCTTGAGCAACTTGGTCTAGTGGAAGGTGGTCCTGCCTATGGCAGGGGGTTGGAATGAGATAACCTTTAAGGTCCCTCCCAACCCAAACCATTCTGTACTTATTCCCAATACTGTTAATACACAACCAATCTGACTGTTAGCAACTGTTGGTACCCTTAATCTAAAAAAAGGATTTAATTTTACTTCCCCCTCCCCAGCTCCTGGTTCTATTTAGAAAACTCCATCATGATAGAACAGAAGATGAAGAATGTGTTGCAGTATCCATGTCCCTGGTGGAAATAAAAGACCCAGGATTGAAGAACTTCTATTCCAGGTGCTCAACTGCAAACGCCGATGAAGTTTAGCAGAGCTGGGACTGCTGAATTTGGCCCAAGCAGTTTCTGCTGCTGGGTCTGACTCCACTTCAGAAGAGATAAATTAAGAGTCACTGCTCAAACAAGTAAGTTTTAAATCCAACTTTTCCTGTTTGTTTGGTTTTTTTTCCCCCCTTAAATATCTCACTTAATTTACACACCACTGAAAGTTTATGTTTAGTTAAAAAAAAAAAAAACTCTAAAAATATAAAAAAGTGTCCTTAATCCTCATCCACAAGTTCACATATCCTTTATGCACTGCTAATCAGAATCTGCATCTATCAGTAATATTTTATTTATCCCACCCTATATTTTTAATGACAAATGAACACATTTTTGTTTGACAGAGTAAACAAAATAAGAACAATTTCAAGACAAAGTAATTTTAAATAGGAATTTTACTGCGTCCTTAACTCTCAGGGACAAATTCTACAGCAAAATTTAATGTTTGATTTATAATCTATCCCCAAATAATAAAAAAAAAATTTACAATCTCGGTCACTAACCTACTACCTGCTAAACCCACTGCTAAACTGCAAGACAGTTAACAATTCTGCAGCTAAAGGAAAAAAATGAAAGGGATTTTATTGTCAGGATGAAGAAAATCATTAAGCCTGTAGAAAAATTTTAAAGCCATTCTTAAAAAGAGTAGGTCTCGAAGCTGACGTGGTCTGAATCACTAATACAAATCAGAATAGCATTATTTAAAAATAATAAAAATTAAACCTGACCACGTGTTTCTGGGGAATTCTTAGTACTCTTTCTTCTGTATAAAATATATGCAACATTACATGATTATTTTACCGTCTTTTGAGCATACAAGGTACCTTTTCTCCATTAATCCAAGAGTTTTTCCTTCCCAGGATTCAGGGGAAAGCAGATGAACAGTTCCCAATCAAATATTTGGTTGCCCACCTCCCATGGACCTGTTTGGAAACCTCAAGCTATGGATGCAGGAAAGAGCTCTGCTTCTGTCACGGGCAGAGTTCTCAGCAGTACTTCAAACAGAGAGAGGAAGTTTGTGGCCATGGACAGGACTAACACCTTCCTTCTGGAAAAGGGAACCGCAGCAGGATTTCTGTAACAAACCACTCTGAACGGTTCATTCATAATTACTGTTTTTCTAATTAAAGACTAATTAAGATGTAGGTTAAGAGCTATCAGTTGCTCTTCAATCGAGCCAACTGTCAAGTTCAGTTAAAATTAAATTCTGGCTTTTAATTGCAGAAGGACATTTTAGGGAGATGCATAAGTAATGCAGGAACTGAGTACAAAGCTGCTGTCGGAGGGGACCTGGGTTTGCTGTTTGAACCTATGAAGGAAGAGGAGACTATTAAATATCTTCCTACCTTGACAGTGTCCTGTACATGTCTTTCTTCTCAATGTGTAAAAGTGAAAAACTAAGAAAATATCATGTTAATATTTACATATTCCATATTTGTTCTGAAAGGTCTAAAGAAATTAAGAAATTAAAGAGTGAAAATAAGGCACAACAAGGAAGGAATGAAAACGGGTTTGATAACAAGGAAAGCCAAGCAGAAGGGTATTTATATAACAGAAAAAGTTATGAAAGAAGCAGGGACCAAAAAATCAAAGGCCAGAACAACCACTATCAACAAGAGATGAGGACAGAGTCCATTAATTAAGCTAAAGAGCAACAGGAGGGGGAAAAATATTGCCAATTTAGTGTCAGCCCTCTGATTAGCACCAGTTCTTCCACCACCAATGCATACTGCAAGTAAGTTAAGATCTTCCACTCAGATTAAGGATCATCTATTAATCATTGTACGCTCATGAATCTTTTCAATATGATCCTAAATGTAATCAGATGTGCAGTAAGCTTACTCATTTGTTATGTACAGAACAGTCAAAGAAAACCCCACCAAAGAAACTTAATCTAATTATGCTGGAGGAAAGTCCTAATACCTACAAGCTTCACACTGGTTTAAATCATGCTTAAACCAATTTAGCACCATGTAAAAATTTCCTGCATTAAGCTAAATTTCCCCACGTCTGATTTTAAACGGCTCAAGGTTTATCTCTATTAGCTCTTTCCTCCAGGGGAACATTAATACATGTAGAGCAGAACAACTGACAGTGTCCTGTATCCCACAGGAAATAGGGAAAAAAACAGGAGTTTATTGAAAGTGAACCTAAATGTGAGCCACAGATGAAACCACCTAACTACCCACTAAACCTCCACTAAAAACACCTCCTCAGTGACCACCTATTGCAAGTGATCACCACTCTGGTAAGACTGGGACCTTTTTTCCTGGATGAGAAAAAAACCCCAATTCTAATACTTTTAATGAGCCCTTTATAGTTGACCCAGACATTACCTTAACGGTTAATGAAGAATAATTAAGACTGGAGGAGAGACTGACCTTTACTGCACGACATTCACTTAAACAGATTGGGAGGAAATCAAAATTACACATATGAGATTAAGAGCTTGATTCAGGTAGAACTATTAACTATGTCAAGCACTGCACAGGCAAACAGTATGGGACAGCAAAGAACTATTTTAGAACTGCTGAATTTCAGAAGGCCTGAGCTCTGTTCCCAGTTTCTACATTTCTCTCTATTTTCCTTTACCCCTTACATCTTATTTTTGTCTCCTGAGGTTGTAATCAACTCCTATGGGATAGGATAGTCCTTCCCTGTAACCATGCAGGCCTCACCTTGCACCCACAGAAGGGTGAGTGCACCCAAAGAAGCAGAAGGGACTTACTGTACTAACAACAGGAACGAAAAATGAACGAAAATTAATGATAAAAAGGACACTGAAAATTCAAACTGGTATCGGATCACAGATACCCAGGCTAAGTTATTTTACAGGGCTTGTGTGCTAGCATGTTCCAACAGAGTCCCTTCTACCTCACCAGTCAATGGGCACAGGAGCAGCTCCAACCAGAGCCCAAAGAGGTCACCGCCCCACAGAGTGCTGGCAAACAGAACAGTCCCCCTCCAACTGCCCCAGGGCTAAGATAGCAGGTCTTAACCTGTGCAGTTTAAATTAGTTTGGCTCTCAGTCATAAAGGATTAGGGAAGAGGTTCTCTACAGGCAACAGAGAGATGGAGGAGCTTCTTCCAGCTACTGATAGAGAGAATAAGCTTAGAGTGAGCCTTGATGAGATTAGCGAGGTGACACAACAGCTGTTGCTGCCTGGAGGGTGTTCCCAGTCCCCTCTCTAAACTCAGCTCTGCTCTCACTTTCTCCCTAGTGCCAGTCTGGAGCTGGTCCAGTGTCTGGGGAGCTGATCCAGCTCACCAGTGCAGCAGAAACCACGCCAGAGGAGAGAAAGAGAGGGAGGAAAGAAGGGAGATAGAACAGGAGTGACCACTCCAACAGCAATAACACTTGTGTCCTGGCAAACCAACCCTTAACAGAGGGACAACAGCAGGAGACATCTACTCCAGAAACAATCAGTTTCTATCAGCCGTTAGACAGGCTCTGCAAATACCACATTAAAATCTTCAATCAAACTTCTCTATTTAAAACTTACTTTATCTCTCCCGATGGGAAGTGGCATAGCTGTGTAAAGGTTTTTTCTTCCATCAAACACTGGTTTGCGGTCCCCAAAAATCTGGGTTTTAAAGTGCTGAACCATATGCTCCACTATTTCTCTGAAAATACAAAAAGATCAGGTTAATTCAACCTTTTACTTTGAATGTTAAGTAGCAGATGAATAACGCTAATATTTACCAATAGAGGCATTAGGTAAATTAAATGGTTGTCCACTTTTGGCTATTAAAGGCAAGATTTGTTTGACTGATCTGAATTAAAGCAACTTTTCCACAGACTACACTGTTTTCTTAAAACTGCTATTTTTAGCTTTTTCAGATTTTAACTTTCCTTCCTCTTTTCTGTGATCTAATGAAAGTGGTGAAGTGAAAGCTTGTGCTCTTTTAAGCTCAAAACAAGAGGTGCTGGGTATGTCCTGGGGCTTCTGCTTCCCTGTCCTACAGCCCTTCCTGCAGAGGACCACAGACCAAAAACTCAGCAGACTAAACAGCTTTCAAAAATACCATTATCCCAGCTTACAACCTCACTGTAACGATGGTAGTTCTATGATGACAGCAACATGAAAACTTTTTGCATTGCACCAGGATAACTTTTAAATTCAATTTTTTTATTTCCCCAGAAAAACTGGGATCCATCCAACAGAGCTGGATACGCCCTTTCACCGGGACTTTCACTCATTTAAGCATGGCTGGAATTAGGCTGCATGTTTGTATGAATGGGGAAACCACTCACACAGTTCTTGTCAAACCACAGTGTTTACGCACTGGTCATGCAAAGCAGTGCAGCAGCCATGGGAGGTCAGTTGGAGTTATGACACCCTTTGATGCCAAAGATCTTTGGTCCCAGTGTCCCAGAGAGAGATCCTTCAGGCCATACGCAATATCCAAAATCCATCAGCAGTCTGCAGTCTGAGCACACAGCCTGGGCCAAAAGCGCATTAAGAGGTTAAACTGAGAGAGAACGAAACCACTGTTCCTTCAGCACTGCTGACAACCACCAGCTCAGAGATGCTGCAGGTGACTGCTTCATACACCTCCACTTGGCAAGGTAATTAACCCAGAACACAGTCAGGCATTGGAGTGCTGCAAAACCTGAGATGAAAACTCTGAGCTCATTCAAGAAAAGAATTAAGACTGTTTTAACCGGCAATTTCTTTGCTGCGTCCCAAGGCTCATCTTAAGATGTGACCACTGAAAGAAACTCTTCTGACTTCCTGCGAAGTATGAATCAAACCTGACCCAGTAACATCTGCCTCAGGTCTGCAGTGTCTGACAGAGCAAGCAGATAATTTGAAGGGTGCGAGGAAGGAGGTACTTTTCAACCTTGAGTTAAAGATTGAGCTATGGAAACCCCACTCTCTTTCTGAGCAAGTTCTTCTGATTGTGAACTGCCTTATAACACTTGCACTTAATGTTTTCAAGCTTCAAACCACAACCACATTTAGCAATAGAGCTTCTCAGCTGTGGGTGGAGATATCTTAATGAAAACTAAGTTATTTTCTCCATGTGAAGTTAAAGAAGAGTTATTTACCAATTCACCAACTTTAGCCCTTTGGGACTGCTGTTCTACAGAGCTCCTGTCAGCACACCAAGAACCCTGGGCCAGCAACTGGATCCACAGTTCATCCTACATCCTGTATGAGTCCTTGTGAATTAAAGTGTATAACCAAACTCACTGCTCACTCAGCCTGTTCAACTCCCCAAACAGACCTGGCCTTTCTGCCACACATGAAGAACTGCAGCCAGGCTGTACTAACTTGGCACAGCAGCACGTTGTCTCAGCTGTGTGCTTCCCAGCCCTGCTCCAGCTCATGTCCCAGTGTGGAACTTGCACGTACACTACACATCCTGCAGGGATCTGCAGGGCCACAGTGAGAGCTGGAATAAGTCCTAGAGTAAAATTGAGGAATGAAGCTCGGAAACACGAGGGAGTAGAGCAAAAAAAATCTCCCCCTATCCTTTTTAGAGGTTACAACATGTAAAGTAATGATAAAAACTACTTACTGAAAATATACATCTGAATTACATAACCAAAAGACTAGAAATATGTAAGCCAGCTGCAAAAAAGCATCATTTAGAATTGGATTACACATGCATCCTGCATAATCCCATATACACATATCCCATATATCCCAGTACACACATAGGACTGAAAGGTCACAGCTCACAACAACCCAGGTAGGGGCAGGTGAGTGCAGGTACATTACAGGGTAACACATACAGCAGTAAGCACTCAGAAGAAATAAAACATGCACTTCAGTAAGCGAATCCGATCTGTATTCTTACCACACTGCACTGAGAAACGTGCACCACACCACTGCTGAATGCATTTATGAATCTCTGCTTACTGCAAAGGGCATTTAATCTGTGCAGAACTGTCCCTAGTCCTGTTAACACAACAGAGGAGTGACCAACCTGACAGAGCAGGACACGAGCTGGCAGTGGAGAAAACTTGCTGCTGAACATAATCTGCCTTTTCAGTGAGAAAAAGTGCTTTAATAATTATGCTTTGTGCCACTGGCAAGCACCCCCACATGCAGGACCATAACAGAGTGATCACACAGAACTACAACACACACGAGCCGTGCAGCACTCAGCTCCCAGAGGAGCTACAGAGGCAATGTGGATCATTGTGGATCAGCCAGCAGCAGTTGGGAGGGCTGGAGCAGTGACAGGGATCAGTTAATGAAAGTAAAGCTCTCACGGCTCCCACTGTGAAAAAAGTGACTGCTCAAAGTGTTTTTCAGTGGTCCAGTAGGAGTCCTCAGGTAAGAAGAGAGTTCAGCTTCATACACTTAACAACAGGCTTTGCTTTTAAAACTAAACTCAGTTCTCGACTACCTGAAAAATTAAATTTATAATAGATCACCACAGAAAAAAAAAAAAAAGACAGCAAAGCACAGCGATGTTGCTTTATGAAAACACTATCATTACCAACTCCTCAGAATAACAGCAGAGACTGCCCTCAGGTTTCTTAAATCACAGTAGGAAAACCGTGGCTTTCGGGTGGCTTTTTTGACTCCATACTTTGTTCATTTTCATGATTTCATATTCCACCCAGGCGACCTTTTTTAACAAGGAAAGGTTTTGCTCTTGAATATATAAACAAGCCATTCTGATCCTCTACAGCTGACATGTAGGTAGTTATGATGACGACACTTGTGGTTTCCAGTCAGTGCCAAGTCTCGTTCTCAAGTTTCACTTCTGGCAACGCCGCTCTTTTTCAAGTCAATGAAGTTGCACACTCTGACTAACAAGGCACACATGCCAACTGCAAGACCTGACTGCTTGTTTCCTTGGCCACCTTGCTATCTGTTTCAGGAGCATAGCTTTCCCTTATATAGAATCTACTGATGGAGGATAATTTCTTACCTAATTTAGTACCTCCACGATCCTCTCACACAGCACAAACAAATGGGGTTTTCCTCCCTTTGTGAGTAGGGAAAGGTGGGAAAAGAAGCTGGTTACACCAACTCCCTGCTGAAGGACTCATCAGCCAATTGCACTCCAATATTTAACCAAGCAATACTAAATCATAACCTTGGCTCATATTGACCCAGCTCCACAGTTTATCCATCTGTCACCAGTGGCTTCAATCAGCAGCATCTTAAGATGCTGACAAACTCAATCCAAATAAAGATTTGGAGGGGAAAAACAAAAAACCATGGATAGATACGCAAAGTCGGAAGTGATCAGTACAACCAGTTGCTAAACCCAGACACATCCTCTCAGCCGTCAGGGAAAGCACATGGGTCCAGCATTTTCAAAGGAAAACAAGATCGTAAATAAACGGAGGAAAAGCAAAGCGCAGTATTACCTGTTTACTCTTCTAGGGCATTTTTCTGGCTTTATATCCAATTCATAATGGTAGATATCTATTTTAGGAATGTCCATTTCAAAGAAGTTGGCCTGCAGTTTGATTGTTCTCCCAGAAGTGCCAAAATCTGGTCGAGGAGGAGGTTTAAAGGCATATCCCTGTATTGGTGGTGGCAACGGTGGAGGAGGTGTGAGCACTGAAACAGAGAGAAAGCACAGCTTAGCCATCATCTGTATCAAACTGACAGCTCAACAAATTTACCATGGGCTATCTGACCAATGAATCATAGCACATTTAAACTGGTAGATTTTTTTAAACAGTCAAAAGCACAAAAAAACCCCACTAATAATCAAAACACCCCGCTATGAGGAGTCCACGAATTCTGTCTTCTTCCCATGCTTGTTCACCATTTGCTGTATTTCCTAGCCCTGATTACTGAACCAAATCTTAAAATCAGTTGCTTTTTCCTATACTACAAGTCAGCTGGGTGGGAATTTCAAAGTCCAGGTGGGCACTGCTGGTAAAGTGAGAACCAAGGTCTTCCTTATAGGGAAGAACCTTGGTTTCAGAATAAATCACTTAACCACATTTATTTAAACAAACACCTATAAAATGGAGTTTCCACCACTTTCCTCCACGCTGCAGCTCTCTAGAAAACACTGTGTATTAGAATTAAACTATATTCTACTGCTTCCTTTACACAGAAAGCAAACAGAGCAAATACTGTATTGCTGCTGTACTGAATTCTTGAGCTCAAACATCAGACACACATCAGACAACATGAAGCAAAAGCACAATCGCTGCTTGTCGTTGTTTCAATCTAGGAAATTCCATTAAAATCCAGGGAGAAGCGTGTAAGGTACCAACTCAAGCACTGAAAAACTTCAGGCCTCAGTACTCAGGTGTTCTGTGGTCTGGAGCAATAACAACTTGCAGCAAAACCTTCACATGTGAAGTAAACCCAGGAGGCTTCTCATTACTTATGTAAGAATCCAGGTGTGGTTTCCCAGGATTATCAAACTCAGTTCTCTGCTAGCACCAGAAACAACACTCATCCCTTCCTTAACAGATCAGTCACCACTCTTCCACCCTTGCTTTCCTTACTGGAAAACTGTTCCAGAACTGTGATGCTTCAACGCTCAGAAACATCCTTCTATTTTTATTTATACATTTGCAGGTTATACTCTGTGATTCCTCAGATTGAGTACTCCTTTAAACCAAACTCCCATTTAATACTTAATTCTAGGCTAAACTGGAATCTGTTAGTCCCTTCCCAGAAACCTGACAATGCCTCCTATACTCCATGGTGAAGTTTCACGTGCTTATTCCTAACGTTTATGCAAAGTTTGTTAAATAATGAGACCATTCCCATCATTAGTAGCATCATTTCCCCACTTTACCCTTCAAGACTCCCCATGACCAGTTTCCCACTCATCAGTATCTCCTTATTTTTACCATCCTACTAACCTGACTTTCAGCACCAATTTCCCCACATACCGAATGTTTCACCAGAATCCAGATAACTTGATTTGATATTGGGAACATGCTAGGCAGATTTGTTATTATTTTTTTAAAATCCCATTTCAGATCTTGTCTCCCAAACATATTGAGGCATCCACCCTTTTAATGTCGTCCTACCAAAACTCCATTTGCTTTTCCCCCCCTCTCTTTTATAAACGTTGCCATTAAAGCCCGGGATTCTCCAACACCGATTCCATCAAAACACTAAAGACACTTGTTGCTGAAGACCTGCATTTCCATGACTTAAAACTTCAGTTTTGCCTTCAGTGGTAATACAGCAATTCTCACTTTAATATTATTCATCCATATTGTCTTCGCAGTGCCAACACCTGCCCTGAGAAACGGAGCAAAGTGTCACCTTAACTCGGCTGCTACCTGTAACCCAGCCCTGCCAGGAGCTGCCCATCTGCCTCTGCATCTGACCTTGGCCACTTCCATCCCTGAAGGAAAGACAAAATACTCAGCTCACTGGTTCTGCTCAACCTTTGGCAATTTTTTTCCTTAATTCCCGCACGTCTTGACTTTCTCAGACGTGACTTTTCACTTTTTCCCAACACTTACAGGCCCTCTGCTTGCTCCACATTTTTCTGAAGGTGATTAACTCACTCAGGTGGTCCCGCGGTCCCCACATCCCCTTGTCTGGTGTGACAGATTCACACTTTCTGTGTCATTAGGTGGAAAAAAATCTTCTGCTGTGAGTAAGACACCCAACAAAGTTATTTACAGCATTACCACTACAGCTGGAAATAACACAAAAAATACTCCCACAAATATTTACACTTGCAATATGCCAAAGGTTTCTATGATCCATCCCCAAATCCGATCAGAAGGATGTGCACCAAGCACCTGCCTCCACTCCTCCATGACCTCGTTCACCATCACTTTCCCAAAGAAATCTGTCTCCCACATATGATTCCAGCCATTCTGTTGCTGAATTCTTTACAGCTCATCACTGCACATATTTTTATTTCCATCTTCCCCTAACGGAACATCCCTATTTGAAAATTATGTCCTAATCATTAACATTATTCTGTGATGTTTTTTGTGTGTGTATTTCCATGATCCCCATAACACCACCCATTCAAAAATATTTTAATTTTCCGCTCAGGCTCCTGGAATTTGTATTTTAACATTTCCATTTCTTGTTATCCACACTCTGCATTCCAGGCATGTCCTTACCACTATTACCTGGCCAACTGTTATCAGTATTAAGCAATTCCCTTCTCTTTCCTGTTTATTTTTAGGCCTTCTAATATTTCTGTATCTAGTTCCACATCCTAATTTCACTGCCCTTCCTTTTTCTGTGCTACCTCATGACTCGTTTCCAGAACTACAAAAAAAATTAAACTTAGGAATTGGAAGTACAAAGACAAGCATCCTGGAAGGGAACACACACCCCCAACAAGCTATTTATGCTGCCAATTAAAGTAATTTCGTAATTCAGCAATAGACCCTCCTCCCTCTGTATTAAAATGGGACCAGATTTTGCTTCACAGAGGCACAGTGAAGCCGTATCTGTAATTGTTCAGGGATCAACACAAACACACGTTGCTCAACAACATCACATTCCTCCACTGGAGTTTCAGTGAATAAAAGTGAGGGCACAGACTCAGTTTTGAGGATAAGATGAAATGCTGAGAGAGGCACAACTCCTGGGGAAAGATGTGAACACACAGTTTTACAACCCGCACGACTCACGGAGGGGAAAAAAAAAAAAAGGCACCAAGTTGTTCAGAAAGCAGCACCACTGCCACCTGTATTTTCATTTTAAACAGTTTTTTCAATTATTTGGTTTTTACAATCCAATTAAAGAAAAAATTTAAAAAAAAAAAAAAAAAAGGGAAGCTATTTCTGGCTCAACTCCCAAGGCAAACTTATTTAGGGCAGGGTGTTGCTTCAAGGAGATAAGTACTGTTTATTAAACAGCAGCACTGACCCGATAAGCACTCAGCCTACATTTCTGCTGCCTCAAACAGAGACATGTGTGTTAACTACAGAGCCGAGGGGTGGGAACTGAACTCCAGGGGAAAAAAACTAAATAATACAACCATTGATCTGAATTCAGTTTTTGGACTACTGCCTCAAATTAAGAATGCAAACCCAAACTGTCTTGTGCTAAACTTACTACAGCAACCAACTGGGAAGTGTAGCATCACAAAAGCATGAATTTGGTGCTGACAGAACAGAGGGATAAGGCTCCACTTTCTATCAAAACACGATAGAAGCCTTGAGCCTTGATCATGAGACACAATTGCAACGTCCAAAGTGATTCAGCTGCCCCAGCTCCCCACCCAAGCACTGCAGAATTCCCATCCCTCACTTTTCAATGTGTCAGAAGCTGTGTGGATACAGGAATGCTTTTCTTAGTGCAAACATTCCTACTGGGAAGCTTTTGCAGCCTGGTGAGGTGTGTTACAGAGGATGCCACTGGACAGCAGAGCTGGAAGTGATGCCCTGCCCCAGGAAACCTGCCAAAATTCACATCCCAATGCACGTGGAGATGCCATCATGAACAAAGACAATGCTTTGGGAGAGACAGTATCCCAAAGCACTGGAAAAGCTACATGCATTCCTGGATTCTACTTTTAAAGTGCTGTCAAGGAAAGAAGGAATTAGAAAAAAGATGAAAGACTAATTAACCGGAGCATCCATGTGATAAAGTACTGGAAGCTCCTCACTCATTTGCTAGACCACACAATGAATAATGAGAACATTTCAGCCTTGATATGATGATTGAGACCACCAAAAGCCCCATTTTCAAGTGTGAATTAAAGTAAGCTGGGTGTGGAATAATGAGGTGCCAGTATACTGCCTTTAGGCTTATTTTTATCAGGAAAAAACCCAGACTTCCCATTATAATTCATCCCATTTACATAACCTAAATGTTCACAGCTATCAATCTTAAAACCAGCAATTTCTACAAAAAAAAAAAAAGAAAAAAAAAAAGGAAAACCTAGCAAAGACAGATACTAGCAGAGTAACAGTCTTGTGACAAAATTAATAATCCAGCAAAACTACTCTGTCAAAAGAGAGTGGTGGGGGAAAGGTGGTTGTAGAAGAACCCTGAGCAATCACAGAAATGCTGTTTCACTTAAAAATATTTGCAAACTGGAAACTACTGCAAACCCAAGGCTGGCTGTGTGTGTGCTCCTACTCCAGCCATTACTGGGGATCAAAATCAGAGATAAAGGTGACTCAAGGAATGGACAGGCCAAGACACTCCTGCCCTATAAAAGGTGTGAACGAGCCACACACTTGGATGAGCCGTGTCTACTCCAAAATCCACACAACTATGTAATGATATTTTTCAGGACCGTTTGCTCCACAACCATTTCCCAGACTGGGAGAGTTCAGTTCTTTTGTCCTTCATTCTTCATCATCTTTTAAAGCCTAACTGCTGGTCTGCCCAGCATGCTGCCAGCACTGCCACTGTGTTAAACATGCACATTGAAGATTTTTTAGCTGGCAATTATACAATTTTAATGTGCAGTCAGAGGCCTAATGAGTTACTGAATAAAAAGGGGCCAAAGCAGTTGCATCGAAGGGCTTGTCGACACAGGAAATCGTCTGAGCATAATTACACCAGTGCAATTATATCAATAAGTTTCCTTGTGTGGCAAGTCCTAACTCATCTTTAATAATCAGGTGATGCTTTCACAACTCACAGTATGTTTTAGCACGGGGCTAACCCAACCTATGTCTGCCAAGAGGCAGACTCTGTAAACCCATTTTTCTAAAAATATAGTCTCTAAGTGAAAGTAAGGTGGAGGAAGGAAGGAAGGAAGGAAGCCTTATTTGGAAGCATCACTTTCGGTTAAGGTTTCGGGATTGTCACTACAGGTGTTTTCAGGTACAGCCATCATGCATATTCATTGCTGCTTCCAGGTCAATAATGCCAGCACACAGACTCAGAGAGAAGGTATTGATCCTTGGGCAAAAAAAAGGGGGTTAATAACTTGTCCTCAACTAGCAGTCATCAGCTATTTTGCCTCCAGAACTGCAGGAAATAACGAAATGACAGACGAGTTCATCATGATCAGGTTAAAAAGAAGCAGGACTAGCAAAGGAAGAGCCTCCAGCAGCTGCTCCAGAAGAACTGAGTATCATGAACACTGAATAACGTGGGTTGGAGGGGACCAGGCTGACTTGTCCAGTCAAGTTTGGAACATCTTAAAAGGACGGAGTTTCCACAACATCTCTTACAACGTGTTCCACCCCCATGGTAAAATAAACTTGCCTTCTACTCAACCGGAGTTTCCTGTGCTCCAGCTTCTGCCCTGTTCTGGTGCACCTGCCACAAGTCCGGCTCTGTCTGCCAGAAATAGTTACTCAACTACCAGTAATAGAGGGAATTCAGAAAGAATGTGGAAAACATCCAACACAAATCCTTAAACAGGAGCTGCACAGAGGTTTTATGTATTTTATTTACACATACATAGTCAGAGCAATAAAGGAATACAGGGAGCTCAGCCTTTTCTTTTTAGGACCCAACTAAAGAGTCCTAAAGTTTCTGAAGGGTCCTAGAGTTTCTGTCTTCAAGTTTTCTGAACGTCTGGGTTTTATAAAAAGTTCAACTTTCACACTGGCTTTCTGTTAAGAACCGTTAGGGAATGATAGGAGGGAGGCTGGCAGTGTTTTCCACGAGATAAGGAAAACACCAAAGCTGCAGCGCATAGTCCTTTGATATTATGGGGGCAGAAGAATCTATATGGACCCTGTAGGTCTGTCTGCTGCTCATTAAGGATGTTTTAGAGTATGGGCACTAGAAGTTCTTCAGTCAAGCTATAACATTTTTTGACTAGATAATACACAACAAAAAAATACAGACACACTTATCTGTTAATCCCCGGTAATTCAACAAACCACAAGGAGAGCAGAGGAGACGATGTGATCAGATCTTCAGTTATCAATTTTGATGAAACCCCTCTTTAAGGTTCTTCTGGCCTCTCAGTGAGCAGCTTCCACACTTTCTAGCAACAGCACACTGCATGTGCTGACGTGAGCTATGAGAACAAGGGCTGATTCATCACTGATGGGCAAACGTGAAGGAGCTGTCCTCACATTTGGTTATATTTTAAGTCCCTTGTATGACTACTGAGACATTAGATCCCACTCTGCCAGACTGCTTCCAATTTCTTAACACTGGAGTATGAAATTAAATACTTTAACAAACAGTAAAAGTGTCAGAAAAACAGCACTGCCTTCAACCTGTAATCTCATTATGTTCAGTAGACACTCTAGACATGATTTTTATTGAATAATTGTCACTTCCTGCAAAAGAATTCAAACAAGGTGAACTCTCAAGTCAACCCTTTGATCTCCTGAGAGATGTCCCTGCCCATGGCAGGCAGGTTGGACAGGATGATTTTTAAAGGTGCCTCCCAACCCAAACCATTCCATGATGATTTTGTCT
This sequence comes from Oxyruncus cristatus, assembly GCA_013399855.1. NCBI lineage: Eukaryota > Metazoa > Chordata > Aves > Passeriformes > Cotingidae > Oxyruncus > Oxyruncus cristatus. The sequence continues at coordinate 578,506 of VXAY01003566.1, read as the reverse complement.
GGAATAAACAATCAGTTACAGATCTACAGCTCCCTTGGTTATTCTGGTTCCTTTCTGACCTCTGTAAGACAGAGAAGTGATCTCTTCATGGTGCCAGAAGTGACATGTTCCACTGAGACCGGAATCACTCCCAGACACCAGAGGAGCGAGTGGGTGCTGCAGCCACAGATCAAAGGGAGAAACAAGACATCAATCCAGTTTGCTTTTTGAGTTAGGGCCACATTTCAAAGAAGAATATGTGAAAAACTAAGAACAAAAGGCCAGAGAACCAAAGAGGAAGAGATCAAGGCTCCAGCAGAAAGCAGCAGGCGAGAAACTAAGAATGGTTCTTTCCAGCCCACAAGCTGCTTCTGGACAATGTCAACCAGCAAAAGACACCAAGTGTTAGTACTTCGGTTTCCTCCCACATTCCCCTTTCAGCCTCGACCTTCAAAGTCAGCCTCCACATTTTTGAGCACCAACAAGCTGGTTCTCACCACCTGGAAATGGGAAGAGCAGAGCAGAGCACCATGAGAGCACCCACGGAGCATCCAGAGTGCAGAACTTCCACCCGTACTGTCAACGATCCAGGTGGCTTTAACCCACCCCTGCACGTGAATTTGGACTAAGTACCACCACAGTCCTTCTGAAGGGACGCAGAGAAATGCTTTTAATTACAAGCTGCAACTTGAATGAAGTCCTCCAAATACCAAGCCCCATGCAAACAATGGAGGGCTGCTTACAGCTCACCCACAAGTCAGCAACCCAGTTCAACGCTAAATGGGAATTCAAAGTACAACATAACTTCATCTTCAGACAAACCTCTACTCCACCAAGGGGGAAATGGAGAACATTCTTAGTGCTGTTTAACACACTCGACCATAATGATTCATTCCCTTTTCCATGCCTTAGAAAATGAAGTTGAACTAATTCCAGATGTCTTTTCTAACAATCTGAAATAGAGAACATAATGGTATTTTCTGCATTCATAAAGAGCAATGCCTCCATTCAATAAAATCTCTCTGCTTTGTCACTCTGAAAGGCCCAAAGTGAATAAAAACATCTTGGGGGGGGGGGAGGGGAATAAATATAAATAAAACAACCCAGCCACTGGCACCTATTCCTCCCTTAAGGCAGATTCTCCCCTACAGAAGGTAAGAGCAGAAATTCTGTACTCATTATCCCACATTACACTTTTTGCTTATCCCTTGTTTGCTGAAATGTTGCATTTAGGTTAGGGAAGAAGAGTGACTCCCCCTCCTTCTCTATTATCTGACACTTGCAACTGCACAGGTCTGCAAGAAACAACCTAACCCACCCCCACTCTCTTCACTTTTTTCAAGCTGGTAAAGCACATTGGGTTTATACATCAGGACTGATTCTCCCAGTAATTTAACTTTAACACACAGACCGGAGTTTCCATCCATGCAGTTGGTGTGAAGGTGAGACAAACAAGCACTTGCATTCAGTCCCCAGGAGCACAGTCATTCCAGCTCCTCCAGGTGCAGAGCTGAGCTCAGCGAGGGGTCCGTGGCCCCAACTCCACCATTAAGTACTTCAACACCTTCTGCACACACAAACTGCCATCACATAACACCACTGGAACTGTACAGCTCACTGTGACACTCCATTACCTCCACACCTCCAGATCTCAGTCTTTCACGGATTATTTTTTTTCCTCACAAACTGTGAGAACTGTTCTCTGCATTGCAGCTCATGAGCAGATGCTGGATACATTAAGTCACCTGAAGCAGAGCACAAAGTTGCTCCCCCAACCTGTCCACCAACACTTTTCCCTTCCCTTGCCATTACATTCTGTCTCTCCTCAGGCCTTCTGTGTCACTAGAGACATTAGTGGCCACAGGAACACAACATCCACTAAACTTAACGAGCCCTAATGGCTCGGCTTTTATTTGGTGGCCACTGGCATGTCTTTCCACTGTGCTGTGCCTCACCAGCTGGGAACTGGTGCCACAGAGGCCCCAGATTCACGTTCCCTGTGGTATTCACATTGTACACAACTTAACGAAACACAGAAGTGATTTGTCCTCAGCTAATTAGAGAAATAAGGCAGGATGGCCGTATTTTGTGCTGTACCTTTGCAAGCACCACATTCATACCCGCACAGACTTTGGCTGACAGTGTTTTTGTGTCAAACCTAAAAATAAAAATTGTCTTCATTCCTAAAAAAACTTTTAATATACAAAAATCAACTGCTGAGCTATAACTCAGAAGCAGTCATGCCTTCCTAAAGAAAAAAGAAATCTTTTCCCATACCCACACTGGATTAATCTACAAAAACACAAACACTCCAGTGGTTTAGCCTCAGAAAAGAAAAATTCCCAGTTAAGAGCTGAGGTTATGCCTTATTTTATCATTTTAGATAGTGAAAGCAGCTGCAGAAGCATCTTCGACATCCAATGGTATCTAATGCGGTTTCCAGAGATAGGGCTGTGGTTTCCAGCATCACTGCAAAGAGGGGAAAATGCAGGTTCAGAAGAGAGGAACAACTGAGATATGACAGAGTGTAGGCTGGCAGCAGAACTCCCCCATCAGAGTTTTTTTTCCTATTACATCTCAGGGTTTTTTCCTCCACCTTCTTCTTGTAAGCAACAGAAGTTCCCATATTAGTTGATGCAAAATAAAACTCAGCTATGAAAGCTAAAGAAAGTCACAAGTTTGCTACAGAGAGGCCTCCATGAAATCTGACATTAAAGGGGATTTGCAAGTCAAGCAATTAGGAAAAAACCCACCACTACTGTATTCTGATCACATAGAGACCCAAACAACAAACCTTCATTTCCTTGTCCTTGTGGGAAGTTTCCTCCTTTTGGAAGAAGCTCTGACTTTTTACACAACACACCCTTATGCAAATATTCTGAACCCCTAAGCATTCCCTCACTAATTCCTAAGCATTCCCTCACTAAACACTGAAGCTCTTCCCACAATGAAACACACTTGTTCACTGAGACATTCATTCTTTTGTACTGTCATTTCTACCTCAGCTTGGGGTTCTTCTCCATTTTGTTTTTGTTTAGTTTGTGGTTTGGAGGGTTGGTGGTTTTTCGGGGTTTCTTTTTAAACCCATATCTCTCAACAGAAGTGTCTAAGTCAGCAGAGCTGAAGCTGACAAGTACGATGATTCAAGAAACCTTATGTTTCACCGGCAGTTAAAAACCACAAACAAGAAAACCTCTGCCCTCCCAAACAGTCTTGTCCTCCACGAGGATTTCAGAAACTATGGAGTCTAATGGGGTAAGAGAGAACAAGCAGCAGAGAAATGGATCAAAAAAAGAGTAGAAAGGGAGCATTCACTGCAAACCGCAAGTTGCATGAAAGGACAATGAAATAAGTTCATCATCAGAGGATAATCAAAGCCAAGGACACAGCAATATTTACACAGGAACTCACCCCTCCTGTGTGAACAGACTTTAATAGCAAACACTTGCTGAACAAGTTTCAGAAGGTATATAACGAGGCCCCAGTAATAATTATGTTTTAAAGTCTTATTCATCTACATGACAAGTTTAACTTCAAACAATTTTTACATTGATCTAGCTCAGCCAGTGAAACCTCCCCTCTTGGGAATTCTTCTAAAATTGGCTTATTTAAAATAAATCTAAATTAGCACATCCACACACGCTTCCTACTACTAAATTAAAATTTAAATTTCATTATTTTCTCACATTAACAAGCTCCAACGTAAATTCCATGATGAACTAGGAACATTAAAAAAGCATCACTGAGACAGAATTTGCAGTGCTCCACTCTATGACATGAGTAACTGAAACAGAGCCACCCATGGTACCTGACACTGCCAAGGCAGCTCCTGGTCTGGCCACAGAACAGTTACTTTTTTTTCTAGACTATATACACACAGTCATCAATTTAATTGTCTCTACATAACAGTTTCAGAAGTACATTTTCAAGCTTCCCGAGATGACATGCTCAGATAAGGTTATTTCTCAAAAGACCCCTTGTGTCAGTCACACCCAGCACAGGTTGAAGTGACACGAGACACAAAATTCAGGTACTGTTCAATCACACAGTCTTCAGACTTACACATATTTGATGGAATTCTGTGCTATGGAATTTAACTCTTCCCACAGGTGTAAGAGTTAACATTAAGCATATTCTCCACCCTCTGATTATAAAGCAGCTTGTACAAGGGAACAAAATCAGGTTGTTGGGAAAGACTGTGGAGCCCAAAATCGCAGATGTCTGCAAGTATCTTGTATCTCTGAAAAGTTAAACATTTCAACACCTCCCTCAGAGATAGAGGCATTCCCAACTCCAGAGCTATCATGGCATACACATATTAACACTGGGACCTGGGCCATAACAACTCCACTTGGAGACAGAATACAAAGACAAAACACAACTGAGCAGCACTACAAAAAAAATAGAACAGGACAAAAATTACAGCAGGAGGGAATGAATGACTCTCACCGCACCTGGCAGTAAAAATAAATAAATCAAACCGTTCCACAACCCAAACAGTAACAGAATTTGGTAGCACTGTGGACAGCTCAATGAGAACCCAATTCAAAAGACAACACTGATGGCAGCAAAGGAGAAAAACTCAAAGCAAGCTTTGGACTGGCTTGGTTATGCCATTATCCACACTACTTTCCAATTTCAATCAATGTTTTGCTTCCACCTTGGCTGCGTCCAGTTTTGTGAAGTCATACAGTTCAAAAAAGAACAAAACCAAAACTTTTCTTCCTTGAAACCCAGGCACCAGGTACCACAGGTCTCCACAGCTGCAGCAAAGCTATAAAGCAGGACGCTCATGCAAAAACTCTGTATTTAAAAGCACTAAGTTTACTCTGAAAAGAGAACAGTAAAAGCAAAACAAATTAAAATGGAGAAGTTAAAGTGAAATGCACCAACCTGTGGTGCTCACAAAACACATGAAAAGACGCCACCTATTAATTCAGTCCTGCTTATATAGAACTACAGACACCACCTCAGCCTCGAGGATTTAAAAAACCACTTCCTGGCCAGTACTGAAAAGTCTCTTCAAAGCACTAATTCTTAGAAATGGCTACCAAAGGGGACTGTGCACCAACAAATTACAGCTCTGGTGTAAGACACGAGATACTGAAGCTCAGTCCACCTGGGGTTGATGCTCTTCAGTCCTGTCTTTTTCCAATTTTTATAGTATAAAACACATAATGAAGTGTTTATGTTTAAATTCAGGTATTACAATAAATGTGAGGGGAAAAAAAAAAAAACAAAACAAAAAAAGCCTTGCACTCACTTCAAAGTGCTGCACTTCCCTAGTCAACAGAGTAAGAGAGACTTTACATTCAAGTGGGCTGCTTTGTGAGTACATCAGAAAGGATGCATGATACTAAAACAAATTAATTGGACAATGCATGGAACAGATCCCTACCCACAGCCACAACTACGTCATATTTTCCACCAGCTACTTTTTTCTAGTTCATAACTTACCAAAAATAAGATACTGGAGGCTGACTTTTCTTCATTTTCAGATTTAGTAATATTTTCTGGTAGGTTGAGTATCAGAAATTCCATCACTAAAAATATGACCAAGAATTTCGCTTGAACGTGAAATAGGGGAGGCAAAACACCACAGAATTTTGACAAGTCTTACAAGTTCTGTAAAGCCATTGTCAGTACATGCTTAGCTGACACAAACAAGACTTTCATTAGGCATGTAAAGTTCCTCATTAGTTAGAACTGTCTATGTTTGCAAAGCCAATTTAGCAGTTAGAAGTTCACTGCGTTCATCAGCTTGATCCCTGAAATTTCTGGAAAGCCAGAAGTGTTCAGAAAGACTGGTTTCTGAAGTGGAGAAATCTTTCCCTCCTACACAGTTCTAAGTGGGCAAAAGAGCATCATATGGTAATATAAGACATATTTTCTCTTACACAGTTAAAATATCTGTATGTCTTTCCCACCTTTCTGTCAAACAGAGGCAGAGTGGTGGTGATAGCAGTGAAGGAGGGGGTACAAACTGTTAAAAAAAGAACTTTCCTGGAAGTCAGGAAGGTCTGGCTGCTCCTCTGTACGCTTTCTACATGTCACAACACACCACTACATACGTACGAGCACACACAACGATTCTGAGAAAGTGAAGAACTTGAAGACAAGAAAAAATAAGTTCACAAAATCCCATTTAAGTGCAGAGTCAGTAAGAGAACCACTGCTGAACACCGTGTTTCACTTTTCAACAGCAAACAGGATCCTTCAGTTCACCAAGCAAAGGAGAAAGTTTGGTTTGCACATTTGACACCACCAATTATCTCTTCATCAAACGACTACCCCATCCTCAGCCACCTGTGGACTACACAGGCTGAGGCGACACAGTGGTACGGAATCTTCTCCTTCCTGAGGAAAATATAATGGTCTTGACAACAATACGCCTGGAAAAGTTAAGCTGTGTGTTGTAGGCTTGTAACTTTGTCAAATGCAATTTCAATTTCAGGAAAAACTCTCACACAAAAAGGAACAGAGCTGAAACTACATGAAGTTCTCACTCCCTCCTCTACATGTGGCAGCTTACAGGGAGTTTCAGCTTTAATTTACTGTCTAAAATTAAACCAAAGAAACTGGGTAACTCTGTGATATCAGCAGATTTAGCACAGTAAGAGCAGGTCCAGATCCACCTCCCGAAAGAATAGAAAAAGCCTTTCTAAGAAGAGAAGGGCAGAACTTTGACAGGAGGTACAGAGGAGCTCTTGCTGCTGCTGAAACAAGCCAATAGGACACTGGTGGAGTTGAGATGAATTCCATGAGATGAAGATGCCATTTCTACCACCCCAACTAAGGCATGGGGATCACATTTTGGGACTAAAGACTCCTAAATGGAATCTACATCCAACACCTAATAACGTCAGGAAAATATATGGGAAGTAAAAACAAGCACATGCACTGAAAAACAAAAAAGACTTAAAAGTTTCAACAGTCTATTCACAGTTTTAACGAGGTAACTTATTACTTATTAAGCCATAATTCCTTCCATGAAGTCACTCTTTTTTCAGGCAACCGCTGCTTCAACAATAAATTAAGACCTTGTGTGGCAGGCAAAACCCAAAAATCTTTTCAAAGAATAAAAAAGGAATCTATGGTGTGCAACGTTTAGAATTTATACGTACATCAACACCAACCAGCATAAGTTCCAGAAGTTCATGCAACTTTTAAATCAAGTCTTTTAACTGAGACTATTTCTATTACGCCACTTTGACATTCTTCCGTCCTTATACAACAAGGCAAACCAAAAAGTAGCAGTATCAAACCTTTTCTTTAAAAAACAAAGAATTCGCTCTCAGATTTTCAGATTTTTTACTTTTTACAGTTTCTTGAAGGCAAAAAAATAAAGGTATGGGCACAATATCACAGCATGTTCAACACGAGGCAATAACTCAGACAACTACTTGAGGAAAAAGGAAAAGGGATCACAGGTTTCCTAACCATGGAAAGAGTGATTTCATGATGTCCCCCTCGTGTACAAAAAAACCACCCTACTCCAGACATAACAGCACGTTTGAATGAAGTTTCCACGTTCAGCAGCAACCTTTTGAAATTAGTCAGATACGGCCTCCCAACTCTCTTGATAGGGTTTCCAGAAAAAGAATTAAGCCTAAAATAGCAAACCCTGTGGCAAATTGAGCGATTACACTGGCAGCAGTCCAGCACCACGGGCACCCTCGAAATGGGCTTGGCTGCGGGGTCCAGTCTGGTAGCGGGAGCTGGAAGAACAAAGTAGCTCGGTGTGGATCAGCGACGTCTGGAGCAGGGAGCAGCGCCGGGATCCGGGTTCTGGCAGATAGGGATGGGGCGTTTACTTGGTGTCAAGGATCTGCTGACAGATGTGTAGAGGCTGGAGCCCTGGTGCGCTCACAGCAGCCGCAGCTCGGTGAGGGGTTGTAAACCACACTTCTGCTCTCTCCCCTCAACAGGATTTCAGTGTGTTTGCAATAGGACTTCCCTGGCAGCTCAAAGGCCACATGCAGTAGCCTTGCACAAGGCAGCTAAGCATCTTTCTGACAGTCCCTGTTTGCTGATCCACAGTACAGCCACGCTCTCCCAAAAAAACTCCAAGACTCTGTGATTCTGGAGTGCAGCAGGAAGCTGTCTGGGCTGCTGGAAGCGACCGTGCTGCTGAGGCTCTCCGTGGATGATTTCACAGGAAGGAAGCAGAGCTTCACCATGCAGAGAACGACTCACAGCTCCTAGCCCGGCACAGACACCGCCACTGCCCAGCTCTGCGCGGGGGAAAGGGCTGAGCCACACAGATAAACTCGGAAGTAAACAAGGCACAAGATGAGCTCGGCTGGAGGGAGCAGAACAGCAGGAGCCTGAGACACACACCAGGAATAACACACAGCAACCCTGAACTTGGTGAAAGTTGTTCTACCAAGAGCCCGGGGTTAAGAGAGGGTTGTTCCAGGAAGGGAAACACATCTTTTCACACTGAACGTAAGTCCCCGAAGGTAAACAGCAACCACTAACTGGAGCTAAGATCATTCTGAGTGAAAGGGAAAGTGGTAGGATCGGATAGAGAGTAAATAAAATAAGATAAAGAGACTCCCACACATAAAACTACTCTCAGCTCACATGCTGGTAATATTTTTAATTATCTGCCTCCTTAAGTGCACTTTGGAACAAGATGTATCACCAGGAGTTGAACATAACAGCCTCAGCAGCCACAGCACCATGAACACATGTAAACTCGAAGTGATCTGTACCTGAGCTAGGGAACTCCACACCAGAAGACACCAAAGGATTACATCAATATTATACACAGTTATTGGTACTGAAATGTGCAAATGATGTTACACATGAAAGTAAAATCATGATTGTCTCTCTGGACACACGAGCTGCAGAGACCTGTCTCTGCTGTGCTAGAGAGAGTTTTCGTGCACTGCAGAAGGAAAACAAAGTAAAAACAGAGGAGCTGTACTTCAAAACACTCATCCCGATTGTCTTTCTTGATTTTTGCCCCTTGCAGAGAACCAAATCAGACAAAACCAAAAAGAAGCCAGCACGTAACTGTGGATCCCAAGACATGAATGCTTTTACAGAAGAAGCATCTGTAAGAGGCGCAGTAAAAGACATCTCAGTTACAGGTCCTGTATTTCACTACACTATTCTTCGCTAGATTATTACCCTAAGGGAAGAGATTTTATGCAAAAACGTTGAGAACAGCAACATCAAATAAAGTTCCATTTATTTTAAAACTTTTCTAGAAGAAAACCGGGTGCCGGTCATGCAAACACTGCAGTCTGTACAGAAGAATTCTCACCACAGAAACAGCCTAAAACACCGTCCCATAACGAACTGCACAAACTCGTGCAGTATTAACCTCTATTTCCCCTAAACGATATTAAATGTCTCTGAGCGAGTTGATAACTCTTCTTTCCACGTCCACGTTTCCTTTCGCTCCCAGATTTCACCACAGACAGAGCCCGAGGACGCCTCAGGCGGCCCATCACCTCTCCCAGCCGCTCCCGACATGTGGACGCGCTTCTCCCGCACCTCCACAACACCAACTATCGCAGCGCGGCCGAACACGCGGCGAGCCGGGAATCCCAGGATGGAGCCGGGAGCGAGGAAATGGAGACCCCGCTCCGCGGCGGGAGCCGCGCCGGCCCCGGGGCTCGGCAGAGGGAGGGGAGAGCGGGGCAGGAGAGGAGACCCTCCCCTCAGAGGGGCCTCCGGACACGCGGCCGCCCTGCCCGAGGTGGCGGCGGCGCCCTGACCCTCCTTCCTCCCCCGGCCGCGGCTCCAGCCAGGCCCGAGCCGGGCGAAGGAAGCGCTCCCGGGGCTCCCCGAGGACACGGGCCGGGAAAGCCGCTCCAGGAGGAGCGGGGAAGGGAAAGAAACCCGGCCGCAGCCTCACCGGGTCCGGCGGAGGGGGCTCCCGGGTACATGTCTCCGTGTGCGACGGCGGAGGCGGCGGCGGCTCCAGGGGAGGGCACGGGGGAGGGAGCGAGCCCGAGCCCCGGCTACGCTGTCGGGGGAAGGGAGGAGGAAGGGGAGGGGAGGGGGGAGGAAAAGAAAAGGG
>VXAY01003566.1:495397-568468 GCA_013399855.1 Oxyruncus cristatus | reverse complement strand
AAAAAAAAAAAGAAAGAGGGAGGAGGAGGAGGGCCGGGAATCCAGGTTACTCGGCGGCACCGAGGAGCGGGGAGGGGAGAAGGGAGGAGCCGCGAGGTCACGGGGAAGGGGCGCTCCGCCCTCCGGCCCGGGCGGGCGGGAAGCGGGAGCAGAGCAGGAGGAGAATCACAGGATCAGTTAGAGTGGAAAAGGTCTCTGAGATGACCGAGTGCCACCTGTGACCGCACACCACCAATGTCAAACAGACCACGGCATTTAGTGCCACGTCCAGTCTTTCCTTAAACACCTCCAGGGACGGTGACTCCACCGCCTCCCTAGGCAGCACATTCCAATGCTTATCACCCTTTCTATGAAGAATTTCTTCCTAATGTCCAACCTAGACCTCCCCTGGCGCAGCTTAAGACTGTGTCCTCTCGTCCCCTTGCTTTCAATGAGACCTTGAAAAATGACTGTGTGCCTCCAGCTCTCTGCTCTATCTCTACCCGTGTTTAAAAGGGATGCTGCAATGATACTGGTATTACGCATGTGCTCTGTTTACTTGAAATTTGGATTTGATTGTTTCATTTCTCTTATTCCTCCTGTAGCTGTGAAAACCTCAGGTCACCTCATGGATCTCGCACCTCCATACTACCTCCACCTTTAGTCTTATCAGCTGTATCAGTGATGATGATTCCTGCAAGAACTGTCATGCTTTTGTAGTCATCTAATTGGTACCTCTTCCTTTCAGCAGAAGACAGGAGGAAAAAAAAAAAAACTCTTAAACCTTCTAAGAAGTCAAAGAGCAATTTAATGATGCTTACTTCCACCAGAAGGAGTTAACTACAGAGTTACAGTACAGCAGCACAATCCACCCTTTCAATCACCTCCTCCATGTTGATGTGGAAGCCTTTAATAAATTCATGCAGTTTTCATCCCAGATCAGTCAAGCCCCTTCAAATTCAACCAAATTCCTTCACTAAATATTATCCGTCAAAGGACAAGGCAAACATATGGCTTCTATGGTTCGTCAAACCAATTAATATCCTCCTTCATCAGTTCATATTTGAAGTGATAACAAAGCATCTCAGTGTTCCAAAGTGTTTACCCTTTTGGATCATACTTGTAGATATTTGAGGGCTGCTATTAACAGCTCAGCTTTCACTTCGAGTGAACTGTTCCTGAAACCATTGTCACCACTAGAGTTTCCACGGGAGTGATTTCGGATTTGTCTCCATTCCAAGCTTCTCAAGTTGCTGGAAAGTAAAGATTTACCCGTAACTATAAACAAACAAAGGAGAAAATTATCGGTCAACTTTAGTTTTAAAGTAAAACCAGACAGCTCTAATAAAAAGATAAACAAGGGACCTGGCAAGGGGGTTGCTGTTTGCTTCTCTGTGAGGAGCTGGGTAACATTTTTTCACAGTCACCCAAAACCAAGAGGCAGAAGAGAGTTATCTGAGGCAAATTTGGCTTTTCTGCTGAGGTGACAGGAGGAAACCACGCAGTCCCTGTATCGATATCTATTTTGTTTTTATACTATATTTAAATCAATCTCTTCAATCTAATCAGGAGTATAACTTCCCTGACATTACACAGACTATCATGCCTGTTACACCTGCATTTAAGAAAAAAAGAGCATAAAAATACACTGACAGATTTCTAGAAATGTCCACTTGACTGATTTGGTCACCCTGATGAGCAGCACTGACTAACACTGAGGCTAAAAGTACATTATGGTACTCTGGTAGCGGTTTGAAAATAACGTGCTAACAAGCAACAGAAGACAGGTGAAATACAAGGGAAGGTTTTACAAAACAGTAAACACGTGTCCCACACTTCCCTCCAGCTCCACAGGATGCTCTGAAATTGATTTCAGAAGTTCCCTGAGAAACAGAGATCCTGAAAACATCAATTAATACTGTGAATGTCCTCGAATGCAATATAATTGTATTGATTTAAAGCTGATTCCTGTGGATTTAGCACTTCATAAGCAAAAGGGCTTATGGCCGTTTATACAGAACTGCAGGACTGCACAGTTAAATAATAAATTAGTTAAATGGTTTTATTTAAGCTTTATTTTCTCATGTAGAAGTGCTGCTGTTCCCACAGGCATATTTGCATGTGGTACTGAGTACTTGCAGCATCATTTCTGTGCATCTGAGGAAAGAGAGTTACAGCTCTCTTCTACCTCTGTTCACACACTCGTTTTGGGCCGTGTCACTTGCTTCATTTCTAATGCTTTCTGTCACTGACAACTGATGTTTTGGAGCACAGTGAAACCTAATTATGTCTTACCAGGAAATTTCACCCAAAAAAGGCCTCAGTTCTTGAAAAGGTTTGGTCTGAAAGAGAGGTTTGAAAGCTCTGTAACAGCATTCTTTTATAACATGTTCTTTATATGCTGTATTAACAATTATATGGTAGTATACGAACAGCTGCTTAAACACTTAAAATTAGGTTTCTCTAAAGAAAAAAATTGAGTGACTGTTGGACACAATACCTGTCCTAACTGCTGGATTCCAAGATGACATTTCCCAGAACTCTCACGGAATATCTTCTATGATATCTCTCACGGAAGAAATCATTATTTTGGAAAAAAAAAAAAAAAAGAGAATGTTCTAATCATTTTGGAAGCAAAGATGGTATTTAGGAGCAGCTTTTAATACTCATTTATAGCAGCAGCAATCTGGGGAAAATATTTTATGTACAAACAGGCTAGTGACAAATTATATGGCTTTTCTTTTGATAAGATAACATATATTGATCACCATAAGTACCAACTCACCAAATCTTCCCTTTTAAAACTAAATGACTTTAAAAGTCCCAGAGTTTTTAAATGTCTTGTAGCCATTGCTTACAATAATACAGTGGTAAAAATTTTTGTTCAGAGCAGAAAGATGGCAATTTTATTCTTGACTTGGAGGGGATTTAAGCTTATATATTTCCATCTTATAACTTTGAAGATGTTACCTGGAGTGTGTGCATTAGACCTGTCATGTACTCTGTGTTCTGGTTTGCATAAGAATTTAAAATCAGAACAAAAGGGAAGAAGACCATGGGTCTATGATCTAATGTGTTCACACGGTTACAAAGACTTTGAGGGTCTGGTCCCCTACTCAGGGATTGTTTGTTATTTCAACAATTAAAGATTTAATCACAGTTAACCCACAGTAGAGGGACCAAAACCTGATTTTTGTCTTTCTACAATAAGATCACTGTTCCAACTACTAAGCTACAAAGCCACATTTGATTCCTTTTGTTAAAAGAATTACAATATTTAAAAATTACAATTTTTTAAAAGCATTTATTATTATTAGATCACGAACTTCAGTTTACTCAATAAGACAACTTTTCCAGGTGATCAGGGCCAACAATACAGCAATTAGACACTATGAAAAAGATGCAGCACCACCTATTGGGGATGTGTTACATACGCTGATTATGACAATTCTAAGTAGTATCAGAGTTTTGTTCTCTGTTCTACTGACCTTGTTATAAGGAAGCAAAACAAAAAAAAACCTACACAAGGAGAAAAGGAGTTTCCAAAAAGAAGATAAAGGAAGCAAATACTGTACCTGAGACTGCTCATCAACAGAATTCAAGATAGCAACTTGAAGGTCTACAGTTCTTATGTCAAACTCTAGGCTCTACCAGATCAGCATGGCACAGCAGGCACAACTGCAAAAAAAACAGTGGCAAACAGTTGCAGGAGGGGATGACAGTCCTGGTTAACAGCAGGGACATAAACAGGGACTCAGATGAGTGAAACCAGCCCAGAGAAGCTGTGGCTGCCCCATCTCTGGAAGTGTTCAAGGCCAGGCTGGATGGGGCTCTCAACAACCTGGTCTAGTGGAAGGGGGGGGTTGGAACGAGATGGTCTTTAAGGTCCCTACTAACCCAAACCATTCTATGACTCTATGTCTCTATGATTATCTACCAACACCTTCCCACCCTTGGAAGCTGGAAAGAATTTAACCTGTTGCCTTTGGGTGAAGGTGTTGAAATAAATCATGGAATTGCTTAGGTTAGAAAAGATCATTGAGTCCAACCATTAACCCAGCACTGCCAAGTCCCCCACTAAACCAAGTCCCTCAGTGCCATGTCTACATGTCTTCTAAATACCTCCAGGGTTGTTGACTCCATCACTTCCCTGGGCAGCCTGTTCCAACCCTTGACAATCATTTCCATGGAGAAATTTTTCCTAATATCCATTCTAAGCCTCCCATGCCGCAACTTGAGGCCATTTCTTCTTGTCCCGTTGTTTGTTACTTTGTAGAAAAACCAACCCCCCTTGGCTACAACCTCCTTTCCAGAAAGCTCCTTCCCCAGCTCTGTTACTCTTCCTCAGACACGCTCCAGCACCTCAATGTCTTTCCTGTAGTAAAGAACCCAAATCTGAACACAGAATTCGAGGTGAGGCCTCACCAGTGCCCAGTGCAGTGGGACAATCTAGTCCTGCTGGCCACACTCTTGCCTTTGGTCACTGAGAAAGTGAAGCCTTGAGAGTCGGAGAAAGGCTTCCTTTTAAGAAAGGAAGAATCACCATCCTGATCCTTAAGATCAGGAAGATTAAAAGCAGCAACAAAATAGTTAATCAAGGGCAGGGAAAGAGAAAGGAACTGTCAACTTCAGGTCACCTTAGTGAAGAACTCTTGAGTTTGACAACTTTGATGAATACCAGCGACCTCGTGTTCTAACAATAAGGCATCAGCTCTGTAGTGGTGCACATTCACAGCTAATTTAGGATGAAGTTCTAAAGACTGACTGCTTTGCATATGTAGCCATAATGCATATGTAGCCGATAAAGTGTCAGAATGAATATGTAGTGGTAATGACTGGGAGAACTAGTTGCAAGGTTTTGTTTTAAATTTTGAAACTGCCACAATTCCTTAGTGTTCTAAGCACTTACAGCACAGGAATCTATAATTCTTTAAATGCTGCCTGTGTGTGTGTATATATATAGATATATATATATCTATATATATATATGCAAAACAAGTTAATCTGCATCTTGCTGATGTCTTCCTTTCTTGGCTGCTAAGCAATCCACATACATATCCTCCCAGATCTCTGCCACTGCTCTTTAACATCCCCTAAGTGTAAAATATCCACCTCAGGGAAGTTTCATAGCCAAGTTACATGTTCCGTTTATCATGAAGACAGTCCTGTGCAATCCTGTACCAGCTTGCTAGTAAAACAGTTGTATTATTATCCTAAACCTCATCACCTTGGAAATAACTCACTACTCTGGCACTGTAGAATACACAGAAGCATGTAAACTTTTTTTTTAGCCCTCATCTATTTGCTATCAATTCATCCAGAATGGAGACCGCTCTGCTTCAAAAGGATGACAGTGTGTTATAGTAAAGAGTACAGACAGTTACAGGATCAGAGGTGAAGAGCACATGCCTCTGCAAATTTCTAGACCCTTGGCCTCCTTTGGAATTAAGCTTTATTAACCAGCAATCCTGACCAGATACACAGGCTTCTAAAAGATTGGGAAGCAGCACAACTGGAGGTTTTTTTGCTTTCTTATTACATAGCGATTTGTTTTCATCAGAACTTTATTCTGAGCACCTAGAGAGCAGTTTTATCAGTGTCACTCAATAGATGCAGCAAGACAGCCATGAAGCAAGGATGCAGGCAAATCTCATTTAATTAACATCTTTGCCAGCCAAAGCCTAAGCTTATGTGAATGTCACATTTAAATTTTAGGTCTTCATTTTTTATTTTTTAACAACGCATCAGCGTTTCTCAAAGTTTTAGCTTAAGAACTGTTATATCAAAACCATTCTAAAACTGTATCTATTAAACCTTTAATTTTGTTGTTTGTTTGCACAGTCTCCCAGGCCAGCATCATTGGCACGTTCATTTGATTGAAAAGGAACCTTATGTCCACGTTGCTGGTTTCCAGTCAGATCATCTCAGGGACCACCAGCACAGGAGGGCTCACAGAGTGAGGGACAGACAAAGTCTGTCCCTCAGGAGTGAGGGACAGACAAAGTAGGTTCACGCAAGTAATTTGTGAAATCCCATCCTCAAGCACCCAACAATGACACAGGTTCCAGGATATCACATCGCACTGGAAAGATGCATTAATTTGCTACTTTGAGTTAGGTATAAAAATGTAGACCAATTGCCCTGTGCCTTTAAAGGAAGTTTAAGTAAATGCTTAAATTCAGAGCTGGTGACCCCACTCAATAGGGTTAAGCATCCACAACTCAAGCACTGCAAGGCTCTGCATTTATCATATCCATCAGTGAGTAGTGTCAGATCTTCATTTCATGAAATTCTGAATTGTTTCTGATCATTAGGAAGGGATGGATATAAGAGTTCAAGTCCCTTTTGCCTACCTCAGTTTTCACTTGTAATGATCTAATATATCCTCAGGTTTTTATGAGGGAACATTACAACAGCAGGGCGTCAGATATGCTTTGCTGGTAATGGAAAATTATCATTTTAGGATTCTAAGCTTTCAAGCTTTTTTGCAAATTATCAAATAATTTTGGTCTAGCTTATTTTTGAAAGTTTGCCTTATTTATAATAGAATGGTTTGAGTTGGAAGGGACCTTTAAAGGTCAGCTAGTCCAGCCCCAATGCAAGGAGCAGGGACATCTTTTCCTAGATCAGGTTGTTCAGAGCCCCATCCACCCTGGGTGGCATCACATCCCTCAGGCATGTCAGACACACCTCTCACTTCGGAGTCATCTGCAAATCTGCTGAGGGCGCCCTCGATCCCCCCCGCTCATGGCATTGACAAAGATGTTAAACCATTCTGGTGCCAATACGGACCCCTGAGGGACACTCTTCCATCACTGATCTGCAGCTGGACATTGAGCAGTTGATCACTATGCTCTGGATGTGACCGATTCCTCATCCACTGAGCAGTCTATCCATCAAATCCCTCTCTCCAATTTAGAGAGAAGGATGTTGTGGGGGACTGTGTCAAAGGCTTGACAGAAATCCAGATAAATGACATCTGTAGCCCTTCCTTTCTCCACTGATGGAGTCATTCCAACAGAGAAGGCCCCTCAGTTGGTCAGGCAGGCACTGCCCGTGGTAAAGCCGTGCTGGCTGTCCCTGTTCTTCACGTGCCTTGGCACAGCTTCTAGGAGGATCCATGATCTTCCCAGGCACAGGCACAGAGTGAGGCTTATCAAATGCACATCTGTCAAGAACATGAAAAAAATCTGAGTGATCGTTTCTTTTTCACTGTCTGATTATTCCTTTGGAGCAAAATGCCCCAAAGCATTTGGAATTCGCTGAGGCTCATCAGAATCTCAGAATGGGTCAGGTTGGAAGGGACCACAGTGAGTCATCTGGTCCAACCCCCCTTGCTTCAGCAGGGTCATCCCAGAGCACATGGCACAGGATTCTGTCCAGACAGTTCTGAAATATCTCTGGTGAGGGAGACTCCACAACTTCTCAGGGCAACTTGTTCCAGTGTGTGGTCACACATATGGGAAAGAAATTCTTCCTCATATTCAGGTGGGAGAAGTCAGGTTATACAGGTTACACAGTTCTGGAGAAGCTGGACAGTGGGAAGTTTTCACTGACTGCTCATTCTGCACCTTTTTTTCTCCATTTTATTACATGTAAGTTACAGAAAATGGCACGGGTTGCGAGGCAGTGACACCCCGAATAGTGGGAGGAGGGGGTGTGTGTCCCTCAAGTTGCGCCAGAGGATTAGTTTGGATATTACGAAAAAATTCTTCACCAAAGGAGTTTTCCAGCCCTGGCACTGCCCAGGGCGGTGGTGGAGTCCCCACCCCTGGAGGGATTTAAAAGCCGTGTGGATGTGGCACTTGGGGACACGGGTGGGCTTGGAAGTGCTGGGAAGACGGCTGGACTCGCTGATCAGGGTTATTCCGAAGCGCTGGATGCGTGGGAAGGAATTCCTCGTTGTGAGGGCGGTGAGGAACAGCGGGAGGGGAGGGAGAGGAGGGGAGGAGCGAGCGCCCGCCATGCGCGGCGGGTCACGGGGCGTGACGTCACCAATGACATCACCGCACCCGCCATTATAAAGCCGCGCCACTGCGCCCGCGCTCTCTCGCTCCGCGGCGGCCCAAGGTGCTGAGTCCTTCTCACGAAGCTAAGGCCGAACCACCCGGCGACCAGCACCGCGCCCCGCCATGGCCTCCGTCTCCGAGCTCGCCTGCATCTACTCCGCCCTCATCCTGCACGACGACGAGGTCACCGTGACGGTGAGTGCGGCCGCACAAGATGGCGGCGGTGGGCGCGCGGCATGGCCGCCTGAGGGGCAGCGCCGGGCCGGGCGCGCTCACACCGCCGCGCCCTCACCGCCGCGCTATCGTTGCAGGAGGACAAGATCAACGCGCTCATCAAGGCGGCCGGAGTGAACGTGGAGCCCTTCTGGCCGGGGCTGTTCGCCAAGGTGGGCGAGAGGGACTGCGGGCCGGCTGGGGCGGCGCGTGGCTCTCCCCCAACCCCCTCCCACCCCGTGTTAACGAGGCTTCATTGCCGCTCCTTGTTCCCCGCAGGCACTGGCGAACATCGACATCGGGAGCCTGATCTGTAACGTGGGCGCGGGCGGCGGAGGGGCCCCCGCTGCCGCCGCCCCTGCGGGAGGTGCCGCGCCCGCCGGAGGAGCCGCCCCCGGTGAGTGGCGGCTGTGCCCCGCCGGGGCGTCGGAACCGGGATCCATGGGATGGGGTGCGGTGGGATGGGAGGGAGCTTGGAGATCAGGTAGTCCACCCCCCCGCCATAGGCAGGGACATCTCCACTAGAACAGGTTGCTCAGAGCCCCATCCAGCCCGGCCTTGGGACACTTCCAGGGATGGGGCAAGCGCAGCTTGGCAAGGACCAGGAACAGGCGCTGTTTTAATGTGGTTTGTGCTTCGCAGTCTGTGCGTGAGTCTTAATAGAGCAAAGCACCCTCTCCTTTGGAAAGGCTGATGTTGCACGTTGAGTCAGTGTTACAGAATTAGTGTTAGCTCAGAGTTAGGGCTGATCTTCCCATATGTCATCAGTGTCTCCTCCAAAGTTTTTCAGGTTTGGTAGAAATTAATTTTGAAGGCACAAAACTACTTTCCTAGTAGTGGTGTCCTTGCCTTGCTGGCGTAAATTTTTAGGACTACTTAGATATTGCTTCTTGATGTTACAGTCAGTATACATAAAGCCTTCTGTGGCAAGTAACTTTTCTGAGCTGTTAACATGGACATAAAACCTGACAAAATTCCTTTCTCCTTTTCTAGCTGAGGAGAAGAAAGAAGAGGAAAAGAAAGAAGAATCAGAGGAATCTGATGATGACATGGGCTTTGGTCTTTTTGACTAATTAAGTTTTGTACCTGCCTGTAATAAAGAACATCTACTTGTACTCCTGTCTCGTGTGGATCAGTTTGAAGAGGAGTGGGTGGAACATGAGGGTGTTACCTGTGGACGCTAAACCTGTCTTTGTGCGTTAATTTGGGGCTTAAGAACTTGTCATTTTTTTGTACTCCACAAACAGTTAAAGCTCCCAGTTGCATCCATAACCTGCGGACAAAGGTGGGGACGTAATCCCACTGAGCATGGGATGTGACAACAGCTCAGAGCTACAGGATCTGGTCGTGTATATCAAAAGCACTGAGACTCACTGGTGCTGTCTCTTGAGCTGTAACATTTCTAGTTCAAGCCTTAGCAACAGTTCAGCTCCCACCTGGTCCCAGGTGCTGGGACACAGCGGGGTGGCCCAGATGTGCCACAGCAGGGATCAGGTGCATTTCCCACTGTGGGAAAACAATTCTCAGGTGAAGGCCTAAGGTTGTGTACGGTGCAGAATTTTTTTGCCATTCCAGAAAAAAAAAGGTCTCTGTAAACTGCTTTTAGAGGGTTGGTGTGGGAGAGGATTTAACATTGCTCCGTGAAAGGTGCAACTTAAGAAGTATCAGGACTTTGCCAGAGCAATTGAACAAGTTAAAGACTGTTCCAAATGTGTACTCCAAAGTATTAAAATCAAGCATTGCAGGATGTTCCAGGTGTGTAAGAAGGGCTCCCACGTTGGGTAGGAGGGTGGTTCCACAACTAAACCAAACACTGATGTGCTCTGTACTGTCCCATCTTGACAAAAAACTGGAATTAGTTTTGTGGGGAGCTCACTTATTTTAAAAGACAGGGGCACTCATGGAAGAATTTGGTCCCTGTGCTGCTGCTGAGCACTCACCAGAGCTTCCAAAATAGCTCCTGCAAACCCTCCACTGTAAAATTCCCCAGCCCTTTTTAATGTAACCTCCACCAGGAAAATTAATTATAAAAGTCTAAAGGACTTTTCAAGTAATTACAAGTCACACAGGCTTTCTCAAAATAACTCCTAAATCTTGGGATTTCCTCCTCCAGTCCTTACCTACTGTTGCTCCTCAAGAACTGCATAAATGAATCCTTAAAAGCTTGTGGATTAGGGTGGGGGAAAAACCTCCCAAGCAGAGTAAATTCTCAGTGATTTCTTCTGCAGTGCATGCACACGAAACAACAGAGTCAGAGTTTCACTGGTAACACCTTTTTAATAGGTCAAAGTAACTGTACAGTTTATTATATTCTTCCTGAGAATAATTTATATCCCTCAACAGCAAAAAGGGAGTGTGGTTTTTATTTCAACAGAACAGATGGCATAACTGGAAAACCAAGGAAAATCTAATTACACTGCTCTACTGTAACTCCTCCCAGGCAAGATAGACAAAAGGATGGGTTAGTTAACTACAGTGGGTTTAAAATAGTCATCATGGCTTTAATCTGTCTTTATAAATTATATAAAAATGGGGGACATGGATGGTTACAGAACTCCTCTAAATGCAGCTCTGAATTGCTCTGGTACAAAGCAGCATTTTCACTTCCAAGGAAAACAACATTGCTACAAAAGAACTGGCACATTATCCTGGTGAAAAAGACGAGTGTTCGGTTGTGTCCTACAGCTAGTTCCAAACAAATGCTTCACACAGTCACATAAAAGAAAAAGGCAGGAAGATGAAGAGGGCTTTAGTTTGTCTTGAAATGACCGAAGTCTTGAAAATATAGCTTTTTATTCTTTCTCTGTAAATCGTGATTAGCATATTGTGACATAAGTGTTCTAATAAAAAAAAATTCCAGTCTGGATAGTTCATATACTGTGGGCAAGAATTCTCAGCCCTGAGGTTTCCCCGAATTCTTCACAATATCTTTCTCCGATCTGCTGCTCCAACAGTTTTGGCTCCGAGACCGTGACCCTGTGGCAGCTCCATGCGATGGTGCAAAGGGCCCCGCGCTCCGTGGCTGTGAGTTCCTGAGGGCTCCTGTACAAACCTCACCTGTGGTGATGCCACTTCTGAATCCCAGACCAGCTTGGCTTTATGATAAAGACTGGGTTAAACTGCTGCGATGAGAGAACCAGCGGCCGTCGGTCAGGTCTGCTGAAGCGAGAGGCGCTGGAAAGCCAGGACTGCACTGGGTTAATCCTCACTGCTGGTGGAAGGTGAAGAACATCCTGTCGCAAGCAGAATTCCGAGACTGATGACACTCTTCCCTCAGTGCTTAGTGCGGCCTGGACTGGCTGATTTTCAGTCTGGCTTGGTCGATAACATCCAGCAGGTTTTTGGCATCCACAGCCAGAGCGTGAGCAGCCGTCAGCATTTGCTTCTTGTACTCCTGCTGCAGGCTGGTCATCACGTACTGCTGGGCCAGTTTCATCTTGTTGATGAGCTCAGCCAGGTCCGAGTTCAGCAGCTTCTGTGCCATCTCAATCTGCAACGAGACAGTTCTGTCAGCTGGGGGGTGTTTGGAGCACTGCACTCCGAGCGATGCCACTGAGACACAGCCCCTGCCTGAGATCCCTGATTGCAGCTGGGGCTGTTTTGTGGACACCACGTGGAGCAGCAGATGGAATTTGGCAGCTGCTGCTCTACCCTGTGTGGAGATCAGGAGCAGCCCTGATCAGCTGCTGAGGCACCCGCTGTTAAACACTACCAAGCCCCAGGTAGTGGATTTTAACCCACATCTTGGCACTAACCCATTATTATGGGTTTTCAGGTCCCTGTTATCATCACTCTTTTTATTACTAAAGCAGCTCTATAGGCACAAAAGTAGCTCTAAAAAACTAAACAGATCAAGAAGCCAGATACAGGGTTCCTTAACCACATGGCTAAGCCAGGATGATTGTCTGAGATGGCACTCACAGAACCATTCTCTGTCCTTCTCATTATCACACTTGTTCCAAGATTTTGGAAGAAAACATTTTTAGTCATGAACTTCATTGAAAGCTCTGTCACTTCTCATCCAGAACTAGGATACTACAGGAAACCTTCCAGCTGCACCAAGCTCTGCTCAATTACCTGTTCAATGACTTTGAATTAACCCCCAGATGGTCTCCCTGCCTTGGAATACTGGGGTTTATGTCTCCTTCCTTATTACTTACATCCACTTTGAGCATCCTCACCAATACTAAGCCTATGTCCATGGAGCAATTCAAATAAAATTCATTTAATGTAGACTTATAGCCCAGGAGTTCAGCCTGCTCAGTGAACCAAAGTGTGTACCTGTGCCAAGAAGGGAGGACCAAAATCAGTCCCCAGTGGCTGAGGCTGTGGAAAGGTAAAGACTGAGCTCAGGTGAGCTCCACGTACCTCTCTGTGGGTGCTTGGAGGAAGCACCGGGAGGGTCTCGTCTACAGTTGCCAGTAAGGTTCTTAGTGCCAAACCAACCTCCTAAGAAAAAAAGTAATTAAGGAAATAAAGTTTGAAGACTTAGAATGAACAGACGAGAGAATTGTAGGAATGCAGGAGGCACCACACACACTTAGTTCCTCATCTGGAAAAGAAGGGAGTTAGAACATGGCAGAGACACTTCAAAATCCCACCTGCAATTGTTGTTTTACCATCAAAACAAGTTGCCAAAAGGTTAATACAAAGTTTTCCTTAAAAAAGTGAAAATGTGGAGAAGACAGTGCACAACTCACCACCCTGGATAAGCACAGGCAAGTTGGGGAAATAAAGCAGTGTTGTGCATAATCAGGCATAATAGTGGGAACAGGATGCAAAGCTCCAGCCTCTGACCAAGAGTCACCCACCCCGCAAACACAAAAAGCTTTTCTATTTCCATCTTCACAGAGAGTTTCTCCTGCACCACTTGAAGATTCAGGAAAGAAATAACCCCCGTTTTAGGCATTGTCTCCATACCTTCACCATGGGCACGTACTCCTCGGGTGGCGCTGGCTGGATTTTACTGGACATCTCTATCACTGCCTTCACCAGCCCGGTTACATTCTCATAGACTTTGTCATTGGAGCGGTCCAGGTTGGCCGTGGGAGGAGGGCTGATCTCCTGCGGCTGAATCTGGAAGCAGAGAACGGCTGCTGAACCTCCGGTCTCCAGCAGATGGGGCTCAGCAGCTTCCCAACCTCCGCAGGCGGCCGGGAAGGGCTCACATTCCTCATATTCCCAACAGCCCCCCCGGCTCGGTCACACTGGTGCCCTGTCCTGGCTGAGCACACTCGCTCCAGGATCTGAAGGAAGTTTCTTTTAGTTCTTCTGACTGAACCTGATCTGTGAAATTACACCAGGCAATTTTTACCAGGATTTTTCTGAAGAGCTTCCAATATAACTCCCTCAACAGAGAAGATAATAATTTGAGGAATGAGGAGTACCAAGTACTTGACATGTCTAAGCAGTTCCAGTTCTGCTGTTAAAGCAACAGCTATCAGGTCCCTCATTCCAGCAGCTTTTTTTGTGCTCCAAAGCAGTGTGAGAGCACATAAAAACACACTGATATGGAAAAGAGAACTGTAATGAGATGATCTTTGAGGTCCTTTCAGACCCAAACCATTTTACGATTCTGTAACATTATTCATATTCAAAATCCACAACAGGTTAACAAAAATGGTGTCACCTGTACAGGTGGGTAACATGGACTGCTTTTAGACAGTTGAGTTCCAAGAGATCAGAAAAAAAACTAATAGGTTAAAAATCCTGTAGTCCTTACTCATGCAGAACTTCCAAAGAGTCAAGTCTGCCTGGAGTTAAATCCAAGACAGACTGAAATAAACCTGGGACAGAAACGAAAGAAAATTTGCTAACTTCTTCTGGAAGGTCCTAAGTATCTCTGAACTGTAAAACTACAGGCATCCCAGTTTCCTGCAGCTATTCCCCGCTACAGGATGCCCAAGCAACCACTCAGTGGGAGCAGAAGGTTAAAAAACTGAAAATTTTCAGGGTCACAGGGAGGCTGCCCACCCTGGGGATCTGAAATGGCTCATGGTGCTTCAGCCCACCCCACCGGGTTACTGCTGGTTCTCAGGACTGGTCCCAGCTCCAGAGATGTTTCACTGGAAGCACCTGAGATACTGCCCTGAGGAAACTATGAAATACTTGGATGAGACTTTCTCTAAGGAAGGAATGCAGGATTTTAGCACGTGGTGATTCCACTTTGTAGCACTTCATTAAGTGGGTACCAACAGCCATTACAGCGATTCAATCTAGTGCATTGATCAGAAAGTACTTCAGGAAATAGAACACTGTAATCAGCTCAATCAGCAGGGAAAGGCTGTGATTCCAATTGGTTTCAGCAATCGAGAAGTTAAACAGTCATTTGGCAAAGTCACATGCAAAGACATTTTGGAATAGGGCACGGACACACACGCTCACGCACTGCTTACCCTCCATGGCTATGGTTGAGCAGAATGTGGGGGAAGGTTAAAGAAATTTACCAAAAGAAGGGAAAAAAAGAAAAACAATATTAATAAAACTCAGCAGGGGAAAAAAAAAAAACCAAACCAAACCAAACCCAAAACATGTGTAGCAATAAGAGACCAGTTAAAAAGCCTGCAACGGAAACACATCCTCACCAGTCCTGGCAGTCACTCGTGTTAGCTCTCGGTCTGTGTGTTACAGAACGACCTGCTGTGCACCCGTGTGGGCAGTGGAAGGGTTTGCCATGCACCCATGCTTCCTTCTGACTAAACACTTGGGAGGACATCATGCAAAGCTGGACAGGAGCAAGCCAGTCTGGCGAGCAGCAGAGTGGTGAACGGAGCAGAGGGCCTGGGCAGTGGTGGGGAACAACCTGTCCTGGGAATGTTGGGGCCTTTACACAAATCCAGTACCCACTGGATTTAGGAAAATGTTGTATTCATCTTTCTGGAAGTTTTCTTTTTGTTTTGAGGAGTCATGACAGGAAATACATGGTCATGTAACTGTGCAGCTCTTGTTCTCAATGACTAATCACAGTCGGGGTGAGGAACTACCAAGAACCCACTCTAGATGACACCCAACCTCTGGAATTCCAGGCCCTAATCTTCCAAAACTATGGACATTGTGTTCCTTAACACTTGATTTCTCTTTGTTTTTCCCCAACATCAACACTATTGTTCTGCAGACTGTGAAGTGCTGAGTTTCCCTATGGAACTGGCTGATTCTGCCTCAGCCAGGAACACAGACCATGTGCTCCCTGGGGCCTGCCCTGAAGGCTCCTGAGGACAAGCAGTCCCAATCCTCTTCATTTGTGTTCTGCAGAGAAGGGAGACTGAACTGTGTGTACAGAAAAGGGAGTCTGAAATGAATCCTAGAAGCATCTTCAGTTTAGGACTGCAGCCATTAACAAAATCATTCTAAAAAATAATGGGCTGTTTTCCTCATGGGACATAAAACAATCCCATTTCAAGAAAATCTTAGCAAAAAAATAAAATCAGCCCTTCTTTCCTACTCAAGAAGCTATTTAAACCTGTTCACTTGTCACTCCTGATGTCTTTGGCTGCTCAGGTTTATTTTGTTTGTCAGAAGGATGTATTTCAGAAAACATTTTTCATGTTCCAGTATCAGCATTTAGAAAGGAAATTTTAGAGAGGCCAAGTTTAGTAACACATCTGTTACTGCTTTTTGACATTTTCTGAGGCTTGGCAGCTCAAAAAGCACTGGCATCAGTTTATAATAAATAATCCTGCTCAAATTCACCACTGCTGGCTGTTTACGCTGATTCTTACACATTCCAATAATCCCAGAACAAGAGCAGGAGTGAGACAGGCTGGCAGTGCCTGGGATCAATTTGTGCTGAACATACTGCTCTGATGGCAGGTTTTGAATTTCAAGCTTAGATAAACTGGGCTTTTTCTGTACTTTCTCAAAGCACCTAAAATAAGGGTGACTTATCCCAGCTGCTGTGGCCACCACAACATGGATTCCCGCTCTTTACTACAGCCTTGG
Organism: Oxyruncus cristatus; assembly: GCA_013399855.1. Taxonomy (NCBI): domain Eukaryota; kingdom Metazoa; phylum Chordata; class Aves; order Passeriformes; family Cotingidae; genus Oxyruncus; species Oxyruncus cristatus. The sequence goes on along the minus strand of VXAY01003566.1, from coordinate 552,329 downwards.
CAGGGCTGTTTCCTGAAGATTGGAAAGGTAACAGCAGCCCAGCGGGCAGGGAACAGTGCACAGAGGGATCATTCTGGAAGTGCCTGACATCCTCAGGGGCAGTTCTGTGGACACCAACTGCAGCAGGGGCAGGACACTGTGTTTCACAGCAGCACCTCTGCTACACAACTGCTGTCAGGTTTCAGTTTGGGCTTTATTGCCTATTTATGGAGATGAAACAACACATCAGGAAGCATCTCAATCCCAGGCCAGACAGCCCATTTCCCCTCTTTCTTATTCCCTAGAGCGAGTAGGGTTCGAGGAGCCTGGGTGCTGCAGCAAGAGCTCTTTGAGCACTACAGTTCAGACAGCTCTTACTTCCCTCTGACCAAAAACAAGACACTTTGGTACCACCCAGGCAACTGGGAACCCTGGGTGTGCTCCTTCCTGCTGAGCCAGGAAGGGAGACTGCGTCCGTAAGGGACATCTCATATGCTCTTCAAACTAGAAACAAGCCCACCTGGGCAAGGCTCTAGGTGAGGAACATGCTGAATCACAGTCATGGAGGACCTGAGCCTACCAGTTACCTCCCCACCTCCCTGGAGAGCTGCCAGGGCAGCATTTACTTTGGGGCGTTTGGTCGCCTCTGCTTTCCACGGTTTCAACTTCAGGAGCACCCAACTACCTCAGAGCAGCAATGTCTGGCTTTCTGAGGGTGTTTCAGGTGGCACTGAGCAATGTACCTTCACGCCCTCGTTGTAGCTGTCCACGGGGCTGTTCAGGCTGGCCAGGCTGCCCAGATGTCCGGGGGCTCCAGGGCGTGGGGGCTTCTTTGGCGGAGCTGCATGATCTGCTTAACAAAGACAATTCACACTTTTAGAGGACCAACATGCCAGATATACCTGCACCACTCTGTCCACACTACACAGGCTGCACATGCTCTTCTCTACTAGCAGAGGAGATGGACATCTTTAGGTGTCCTGCAGTGAATCTGCTGTTTGTAGGAGCTGCACTTTGTGAGAACTTGACTGTTTTATAGGATATTTTGAAATTCCCTATGTGGGGCAACCGCTGCTGCTCCCAGCACACTTACTCCACCCCTGAGAGGTTCTCACCCCTCAGTGCCAACATGCTGCGTGTGTCTGGGGAAACTGGACTTCTTCCTGGAAGGAATCCTGGGTGTGATTCACTTTGAGACTGGGAAACCCAGCTTTAGGTGTCTACTTCTGTTTTACATGTCTGAACTCCACACTGGGTGAAGTCCCACACTGACTCAGCTTCCTCTAGACACTTCCTGCCTGTTGATCTAAACACTTCCCTGGCTTTGCTGACTGCATGTCTGGGGCCTGCACAAGGAATCTGAACACACACTGACTGCACCAAACATCTGTGTGTAGTACCTGGAACTGAATCCACCCCTGTATGGAAATACTGGCATGAACCTTTGTCACTACTGCTGCTGGAAGGCTTCTAATCAAGGATTCAAGATGACAGTATATGAATTTACTGCTTACCTGGTTTACCCACAGGCTGATAAATGTGTTGGTTGCCAGCCTATAAAACAAAATAAACATTTTAAGTAGTTATTGCAGCGCTCACAGCTTTCATCAGCACTACCTCAAACACTGAGAGCAGCACATTTCCCAACAGTTAAAAATACATCCCTATTCACCATCATCAGCCCCTCACTACAGGTCTATTAGTTATGGAGTAAAAAAAGAGTTTTCATGTATTTTGTATGCTCACAACAGCCCTGCCTCTACACCACAGTTTATCCTTCCTTGCTACTCAAATGTGGTGGGACAGTCACAGGCATTTCCAGCCGGTGTCCACAGATCCAATTGCAGAGGTCACAGTGGTGAAGGAGAAATGGTACTGGGGTCCATGGATGCTGTTTGTTTTTTAGGAGCACAAAGACAAAGTGCTGGAATTCAAGCAAGCAGGGCAGAAGGCCGGCCTGGCAGAGCAGGGATCTTCTTCTAGAACTCAGGTGGACAAAGGAAGTGTACAGACTTTGGAAACAAGGACAGGTGACAGGGACAGGTGACATCCCTACAGAGATGCTGCTTGCTACTGCTTGACCACAGTTCCAACTGGACAGCACAATAAAAAAGGCTTTTTAAAACCCCCCAGAGCTAAAGGAGAATAGAAATGACATTGGTCTGTTGCTCAGGGTGGTTGGTCACCTCACAAATAGGGACACAGATAAAGTAGAGACATTCAGTCATGTCATTAAGTTTGATTTGTGCTGCTAACCTAAATATTTCAAATCTGATAAGTCCAGGGGAAAAGAAATGGGGCAAGAGAGGAAGGAGAGTAAAATCCCACAAAGACAATGCTTGCACTTCTACTTCCAGAAAATTGTGTATTGAGAGTATATGTGAAAAGAATGTGATCTGTCAGGAAATACTAAAATGTGTGTGGTATAACTCCCGATTTGTGTCCCTGCCCAATTTCTCATCCTCTCGAGGAGAAACTGAAGTTGACTCACAGCAGCATGAGGCATTTCCCACTGCAAATGAAGTCAGAGTTATGTTCTGAACCTACTGAGAATGATAAAACTGCAAAATCAATTTCTGGAACCAGAAGTGTAGTTATCATGTAGAATCTCTTTAAAACTCATTTTGTCCACAATCACCAAGTGTTTTCTTCACACGCTTTCAAATGGGGTGTGAAATTGTACTACACCCTCTGGGCAGACAGGACTTCTTCCCCTACAAACAGTTTGGGATTTGGGGGCTGTAACCTGTGACATGACCTCCAAATCTCCAGGGCATCTCAAAACATCTTCAGAAGCAGCACAAAACTTGCTCTTATATATGCAACAATAGCCAAGGCATAACAGTAACTAATAGTCTTGTCCAATTTCATGGAAAAAATCTTAGGAGCTTCAGACATGAATGTCTCCAGGGATCATTCTGCAGTGTGTCAGTTATACACTCATTCATGACTGTGCTTTGGCTGCAAATGCAGGAGGAATCCCTAAATTCTTAAGTGGTGAAGACACACTGAAGCCAAACTAGGAGTTTACAATTGCATCCCAAATGAACCAGGAGAGTGAATTCAAAATATTCACTACTTTAAAGGTGACCCCTAGGGAAAAACAGTGGATGAAGCACCAGGTTTGTGTCATTAACAGTCCCTAAACTAATCAGCATGATCCAGAGACTCCAATGGCAATTAAACAATTAGAGAGATGGTTTTAGTTAAACATACAGGAGTTAAGCCACTAAGAAAGAATACCCGAGCTGCAGCTGCTGTCTGGGAATAAAGGAATGGTTGTGGGATTTATTCCCATTGTTTCACAGAGGATCATTTACCCCAAACAGATTTGTGGGTAATACAACAGCAACATTTACATTCCTTGCAAGAAAACCCTTCAGATATTTAAACAACTGCAAAAGTTACTTTAATCCTGCTTCCTGTTGACAGAACTTGCAGAAAACAATCCACATTCTTAAATAAAAGCCTGAATTCTACAGCACATGACCACTTAAAAATTACTGCAACATATTTATGGAAACATTCCAGTATTTATTTCAAGAACAGCTGCAAGGGAAAAAAACAAACCAAAACAAACCCCAAAACCCCCAAAAACTGCTGCACGAACCCGTTTGCCGTGGCTGCCGCTCCCACAGAAGCTGAGCCTCTTGGAAAAGTTGTACAACCACGTAATAGTAGTGGAAATATTTAGCAAAAAGTTTAAGCCATCTCCAACAATGGAGACCGGGTATGACACGTCCTACCAGGACACTGGAGGGAAGAGCTGGGAGAGGAAAAGATCCCACATATACTCACCGGGCCCTGGAGACCTCCATCCTCCCGGTCGATGCTGCCCCTGGAGAGCCGCACGTCGGGTTTCTGAAACAGAAATCAAACATCTCACTCCGTGCTCTTCTTACCCCTCGTGCCCTCGGCTTAGAGGCATTGAAAAAGACAGGAAAATCCTGTTAAAGGCACACACTGACAAATCCAGATGTCATTTCACTCCAGCTGCTCCTGCTCCTCCACCACCCGCCCCCAGCACACGGCTAAAAACCCCCTGATGAATATCCATAGTACCATTGCCCCAACACAACACTGGAAAACCTGCATTTTAACTTTCTCAAAGGCAGCAAAAGTTGTGGTTTTCTTTTAAAAAAAAAAAAAAAAAAAAAAAAAAAGAAAAAGAAAAAAAATCGTTTGCTTCCCAACAGCAAAATTCCAACCACAGGATGAGAAACGCTGCGCATAAATTCCCGCTTCCTGCCCCAGGATGGCTTATATGTACTTGGCTCCCTCTCCGAGCCTGCAAATGGGGCCAATTACTGGAGCTCTTTAAACACTCCATTTGGATACAGCAAGCTAACAAAGCCATCCAGATGCCCTTTTCTCCCCATACAAGCAACAAAAATGTCTGCTTTATGTTTTAAGCACAGGAACCCGGGGATTGGTTATCCTAAAAAAAAAAAAGTTAAACCACCCCTCTTTTTTTTTTTTTTTTTTTTTTCTTTCTTTCTTTTCTTTTCCCACAAAGAAACTGGTAATTTTTTCTCACAGAATATCCTAAGTTGGAAGGGATCCACCAGGATCACTGGGTCCAACTCCTGGCCTTGCACTGGAAAACCCCACACATCTCCCCAGCAAATCCAGGTGGGCTGTATTTACTCTTCAAGGACGACGTTAATCACATGGAAAGACAAAGGAATGGTGGATGTGGAACCAAGGTTAACCCTGATCTGCTGACACAAGCTCAGCAGAACGAGAGCACGTCTCTAGTGCATGAATTCTGGCACTTAAAACCAGAGGATTTATCTGACTCTCCTACGAGACTGGATGGGGAGTTAATGAAAAGGGATAAAATGCACATCTACAGCAGTGTAAATACAACTCCCTTCACATCTCTGCATGTATTTATACATAAAAAATGTTCGTTCTCATGCTGCGTGTGACCATTTTATTTAGAGAAACGTAGGCGAGTGAATACCGAGTGTAACTAAACTGACCCCATGTCCTTTCAGGGTTACTATGGGGGGAACAAATATATTCTTTTCTTGTTTAAAGCTACTCCAGATCCCTTTCCTCCTTTTAAAAACCCTAAACAATAATTCCAACTCACATATCCTGCTAAATGACTCTAAAAACCATCAGGGCAGAAGGAACTTGCAAAGATACACTAATATTGATCTTTTGTCATTAAAAACACTCCAGCTGTGCTTTCAACTTGTCAGGAAGGCTTATATTTGAGATTTTCATTCAGTCTTCTGCAGACTGAGTGAGGAACAGCCAGAAATGGTCACTGCCTGAAAAAACTTGCAGATTAAAAATAGACAAATCATATCAGACAGGGAAATATTTAACCTCATAAACTTCTTTCACCTTTTCCCAACATTCTCCTCTGCCCCACCAAAACCTGGATATTCAGGAACACAAGGAACAACAGAGAAATATTCAACACACTTCTGTGTCCAGTGTCTGAGAATAGGCCAATTACATATTTATTGATTTTAGTGTTCTAATAAATTCTAATAGCTGCCATTTTAGTAAATGATATTGTGATTAATTCATTTGTGTAGTTGTGGAAATTTCAAAAGACAAGTTATTTTACAGCAAAGGCGATTTGGATGACCACACTCCCATTGTATTTTAAAGTACTACTCAGCAGCAATTCTTATGCCTCTGCAGTGTCAAGAACTTCAACTTGAGCCCCTCATGCTGGTATGACAGCAATGCACTGCTGGATTTTTAATACTGAGAGTCTTTAATGCAACATTCTCTCGGTCAAAAATCAGCCTCACACCAAAACTGACCTGTTCGGTACTTCACACACACCACTTCACAGCCCCAAAGCATGTCCTGCCATGTTCCCAGTCCCTGCCATGGCAGCCCTCCCAGAAAACAGAGAGAGGGAGAACTCTTGTGCTGTTAAAATCTTGCAGAAAAACAAAACCCTTCAAAAAGTAAAGGGATCTTTTCTTCTAATAAATGGTCTGCAATCTGAAATCTTTGGAAATGTCAAGAGGATTTTTCAGACAGGATCCGCAGTGCTGACAAATGGGGACATAATCTACTTTATTTCCACTATTTCTGGCTACTTGCTAATAAAAGAACATGCAAGTCTTGGCATTCTCAGGACATGTTGAATTTTAATGTCTCGGTGGGATTTTCTCAGGCTAAAAATTAAAATCTTATTTTAGCAACAGTTCACATCAATTATACTTGAATTGCAGTTCTCAGTGTCAAAACAGGACAAAACCACAACTATGTGGGAATTTCAGAAAAAAAAAAACCAACAAATCCAAGCATGATAAAGAAACTATGTGAGTTATTTCTTCTTAGCCTATCCCAGAAAAGACTATAAATTTCTTAGTACAACACTGTTCTGTCCGCTGAGGAGTCACAAAAAGGCACAAACATATAGATCTGTACTTATATCATTAAAAGGAATGCACGTAACATCAGTGCAGTCACAAAGAAAGGTTCAGACTGGAAACTCCACATAAACGAGGGAATTAAACAGGCCCAAAAGAAGAGAAGTGCTGTATAAAACGTTCAGAGATAGTAACGTGTTCCTAGTGCAGCTTCTCACCCTCCACCTGCACATGCCCTGGACAGAGACTGTCTCTTGCAGCAATCTGTATCAAGCTTTAGGTGCAGTAATAATGCTTTGTGTTCACTTCAGCTTTCTCAAAAATAATTTGGATGTTTCTGTCCTTCCTGGAGATGCTCATCTCCAAAGCAATTCTATCAAGAGAGCATGAAAGCCCACAAGTTTAATCAGTGCCCATTAAAGCTGCCAGACCATTGCGCTGTATCCCCATCCCCTCCCTGTCAGGGGCTGGGAGGGAGCGTCAGTCCTGGATTCCTGAAAATCAACCCCTTCACCAATTCTCTTCTCACCTCCCAGCGAATGTATTTGGTACAATTTAATATTAAACCCTTCTTTACTCTTCAGGGTTTTACACAACGGATTTCTTTTCATTCGGGAGCTTCCCATGAGGAGAGACTTGTTTGTTTTCTCTTTTTACAGCAGAATCCCAGAATTCTGGATTGTGTTAAGGCTGCAGCTTGCAAACAACATTTCTGCCTCCTCTCAAGCACTGACTAGTCCCATGTTCTCCAAGGACCAGTTTCAGGCAAACTGCTCACACTGATAACAACCTCCCCAAAGGCTGGCACATTTCCATTTCAATGCCACTGCAACTTAATTCCCCATCTGGGGTGTCCCCTTCCAGCACACATCAGCACTGTTTATCCGTGTCCTAACCTAACGTGCTGTGAGTTGTGTTTTCTCCCTGTAGAAGCAGCAATAAATTCCAAGTCGTGAGCAAGTTGCTGTTACTCTGGGGAAACAAAAACTGTACTAACAGAAATCCCACGGAGGATTTTTTGTCTCGTTGAAGTGTCTTACATTAAATGTTCTGCAGTTGCTCCCCTGTGAGTCCAACTCCCAGCAGTACAAGTGGGATGTGCTGAAGAGCCTGAAGAGTGGGTAAATAGAGCTGCTTTTGGAAGTAGACAGTTTACACTGTGAATGTTACAGATGGTTACATAAGTTAAATATTAAATATTTTTGCTACATAAGTTAAATATTAAAATCTGGCTCTCCTCTTTTTGTTCTTCTCCGTGCTCAAAGGGGCAAATACTCTTCTGAAACCTGCCCGAAGCAGGGAGGTCCAAGACTTCTTCCTACATCACCCAGAGTGAAAATAGGGAAGGCACTTCTCCCAAAAGCAGAAATGTCACTCACCAGAGGACATGAGCTGAGGAACACGTGTGTGTAATTTGTGGTTTATTTCTATGCTAGATCTTATTATATGGACCTTAATGCCTTAATAAATGCCTTATTTTTATGTGTTGGGACTCTCACACATGAGCTGTGAATATCCTTCAGGAGATCTACAAGGCTTCCAGGAGTGACTCTCCACAATGACTCCTTTACCATCGTGATTCCTCCAGGGCTAAACTCTGAAACCCACATTCCTCTCCCAAGAAACACCCATCTATAAACAGAAGATTCCCCTGACACACATCCTGCCATGAGCTCAAAGACACCCTTTGCCTATCAGCAGCTTGTTCAGCTTCTGACACAGCAGATAAATCTGTGAAGGGCATTCAAGTCTGAACCGCAAAGTCTCGATTGTCAAAATGGTAATGGGGAAAGAAAAAGAAATGAAGTCCCTTATGGATTCCAATTCCTCAACAGAATAAATGCAATAGAGATGGTGTCTCCTTGGAATAAAACTAACACATAATGAAAACACATTCTTCCACAAACATATGCCAAAACTGCACTGGAGATAAAAGAAAAATCAGCAACATCCTCCTCAACATCAATCTGTGCTATGATAAACATCCTAATGGTCCAGAGACTGAATCAAAACAGAGCAAACACTACAAATATTTATCATTAATTCTGCAGAAAAACTCAGGAAGTTCTCTGCAGAAAGTTCCCACACAACCTACTCCCACCTGAAATGTCAACGCCTCATTCCCAGTAAGCACATTAATTCCTCAAAAAGTTCTTGACCCCCTTGGAAGTTTTTACTGTCACTGGGATGAGTTTGACCTTCTGGGCTGTGTAAGTCACAAGCAACTGGTGCCACTCAAGACTGGAAAACTAATGCCTAAATTAGGGAAGAAATTTTCCTTTCCCCTCCCTCTCTTCAGCTTGTAACAAACTGGACAAAGCAATATGGGAACAGCGGTTTCTTTACTGTCACCCAGTGGCAAACTGCAAACTCGCAAGTGGATTTAGAAGGAAATGAGCCTCAACATCCTTAAATCAAAAGTTACTTCTTAACTCTGGCACAACATGAATCTCTGTATGTCCTGGACATGGGGGCATCCATCACTAGCTCTCGAAAGATTTATCCTACCTTGGTTGCCTTCACAGCCACTGGCTGTCTGGAACAGTTGGGAATATAAAACATAACTGAACTCCTGAGAGATTAAGACAAGTCAACTGGAAAGGAATGAGGTCTTGGTAATGCCTACATACAAGACCTGCTCTCTGTTCCTGACCTCTGGCTTCCTGGGGAATAAAGCATCCATTCTTGATTTCAAGGAATTCAATGTCTTGGCTTAAAGATCACGTTCTGGGAGACAAACACAACCAGCAATTTTGGTGTCTAAAATAAAATTAATTCATTTGTACAACTAAGATTTTCCTGGAGACCAGCTCTAGACAGTGCAGAGAACTTTCCAGAGACCACAGACTGCTGTCACCATCTGCTTTAAATGGAGAACTCATTTATCCAAATGTACCTTCCACAACACACCCATGGCACCTGCATGGATACAGGCATGTTTTGTAAATATGTACAACATGAAAGACTTCCAAACTGAAGCATCCCTTGAAATATGCTTGAGATCAAACACACAACTGATGTCTATCAGAGCCACACCACAGCACTGTAAATTATCCACCTGTCCCACGAAGCTCAGGAACCCACAGGCTCCCCAGGAGCCTGGACAGAGTAACCTGCTACTGCCACCTTCTACTTTCACCTTCTGCTCCACCTGGAGCCATCAGCCTTGGGTAGGAGAATTTTAACACAGAATTTGAATTTTGACAACTGGGAAGCCACAGTGGAACCGGAAAACATACACCAGTGGCACTGACAGCAAGGAAATACGGAATTGCAGAGAAATGGCATCAGAAGATCCCATTACCAATGACGACTTCTTCCTCCTCCTGGTGATGTTCAGAGCTCTTCCTCACCTCACAGACCTCTCCTTGCATTTCTTCCCACTAACATGTGTCATTATTCCTCCACTGCAGGACTGCTTACAACTCTTAGCACAGTCAGGGCCCTTGGATGGCTGATTATCCCTTTTTCAGGGGCAGAGTACCCAGAGATCCATCTCCTTTAGAACAAACGGGCAAACTTCCCATCGGCACAGAATTTGATCCACAACTTCCCACACATAAACACTCAACTGGACATAAGAGATTCACCAAAGGTCACAGATGTTCAAGATAGCTGCAGTACAGGACTCACTAGCTAAACACTTTAATCAAAACCCACACTGAGTAGTGACTCCTGCGTTCAGTACATTTTCTCATTTCACAGAAATGACCACATTTAGCAAGCTGCAATAAAAACAAAAACAATTAGAAGGAATTAAGGAGCACTGTGAAACAAAGGATTACCAGGAATCGTTCCTCTTTTTCCAGCCAGCGCTGATCCTCCTCCATCTCTTGTTGCTGTCGTATCAACCTCTCCTCCATGAGGTGTGTGGGTAGAACCTGGCTCATCCCTCGGATGTCCATAGTGCCCGAATCCTACAATCCAGGGTTAAGTTTATTCAGTCTCACAACTTAAAATTTGTATGAACAGCTGCAAGAACTTATAGTTTATAAAAGAACAGATTTTTAGAAGCCCAGATGCACAACAGCAGCCAAGCAGAGTTCCTTGAACTCCGTAGAAACTGAAGCAGAGCAACAGAAGAAACTCTTTCCAACTCCAAACATTTTATCTGCCTTGGTCCTAAGTCACTGCAAACAAACAGATTTGAAAGATTCTCTTCTGGTTTTCAGCAACATTGTCACTTCTTGTATTGCACTTCATTTGAGTTGGACAACAAAACCAGATTTATTAATTTTGTTTTCTTGGTCTTGAGCAATAATGTAACCATCCAGTTGTTAAAAGCTGGAAGATACATTTTTTTTTTTTTACTCAAAACAAATACGCTGTTCAGTGTTAGCCAACACTTGCAAAGCATGTCACAAAAACATTTTTTAATGAATTTTTGAGCAAATATTTATGCCTGTCTTAAGCTTACAAATACTCCACATACCATAGCCCAATGTTGCCTGGAAATCATAAGCAAATAGTGTATAAATTAGTGTTTTTAAAAAAGCCAAGGGAAATTTGGTAACAAACTTCCCTGTATTTAACAGGTAAGTCTCAGCTATCACTTAAATATTTATCAGAAGAACAGGGAATAGAGCAGGTTAGAGAAGAAATGGATGTAAGACAGAAGCTTGCATAAAGAGAATCTCTCTGCAAGGAAAAAATGGAATGAAAATGTATTTAACACTGGAGAAAGGAAAAGAGATGACAGAAGGTTAAAAGGGAATTAATCTAATGTTTCTCTCAGCAGCTCTGTGCCATCACAAGGGGCTGAAGGGCACCCAAAAGGAATAAAACTCAGGAAGAAGAGCTTTGCAAACCATTTAATTTTCTGTTCTGGAAAAGTTACAGAGAAGCCTCAGATCCTTCATCTGTACTGGGTATACCTCCCACGAGAGGTATTTTTACACAGTAATGATACCACGTATTTTACGTGAAATGTTGCCATCTCTACAAACAGCACCAAGTTCCAGCAAAGCTTTCTTTTAACCGACACCAAATATTTGCTATCAGTCAGTTAAGATAATAAGTAGCAACAACAAGTAACAATCAAGAATTTGTGTGCAGTGACACTTCATGCCCAGCCTCACACAGAAGGGTTTGTTTCAAAAAGAACAGAATTCAGTCCTGACTCCCAGCTCACCGCAGTGAGGCAACTTCAAAAAGCATGAGAGAAACACTTAAGTTTCCTACAACAGAACTACCTAAATAATAACACAAATATAATTTATTATTATAAGAAAAAGTGTATTTAACTGTACAGAACACAAAACCAGATGTGCCAGTTCACAATACCTCCATGTTTGGTTGCCACACTGATATTTCCTGAGGCCGATGGTTCCAGGAATCTGCTTGATCCAGGAGAGAAGCTTGCCCAGGATAAATGCTGCCTGCCATGGCTGGTATCCCATGAGAACCAGGGTAGCCTGAAACCTTTGGGGGGGGGGGAACCCACACAAAGAAAAACAGGAAAAAACCAGAGATATTAATAAGACCTGTGCTTCCCCATAATTAGTAGATACGTTCCCCCCAGGACAGTAAAAATGAAAGCACAGAAATGACTCAATTCACTCACTGGGAGGGAGGAGGGGAAGCAACATCAGAAGAAGGAAGATGAGCCAAAACATGACAAAACCCCTCTTTTTTTAGTCTTTGATGATGCCTATCATCACTATTTTAGAATAACTATATATATTAATATATAGAAATAGAACTTTTTGGGATAACCATAACTATTTGAGGGTGCCTATCAAACCAGGAGCATTAGAGTGTGTTCTAACCTCTTCAGTCAAGAAGATCAAAGTCCTCTGAAGACAAAACTAAATCTAGAGATACATACCTAAGAGCTGCACACGCAGAGCTTGTGTTCCAGTTAATAGGAGCCTGCAAACATCACCCCACAGAGCCCCATAAAAATGCACCCCCTGCTGTAAGTTACAGGCTTAAGTCTTGAGTGACACCATGTAATTAGGGTGCTTAACTGCATGGCCTGGGAAGTTCTCCACAGGAAAATCCAAGTCGTTTTAATGAGCCTGAAGTACTTATTAAACCAAGGAAAACCTCCCCCTTTCCATGTTAAAAAAACCCCCTTGATCGAGAAGCCTGTAAATGGCTGTAGCCTTGAACAAACCTAAAACTGACTCGAAGTCCTTTAATGAAAAAGCTTTTGTTTCAAATTTCTTCAGCAGTGTTAGGAAGAAAACCAAAACCTCTGAGGATACAGAAGGTAGAGCAGCTATCAGGCAACAGAAGAGAAAATATCCGTGATCCCAAGGAAAGTCCCCTGTTTTATAAGACAGGTAATTTCATAGCTCAGCACAAATGTTAACATGAACACCACATTCCTTCAATAAATATGGAAATGGCTGACGTGTTTTACTGCAGTTCTAGGAATCTGAACACCACATCAGATATGGAAATATCTGCCATCTGGAGTAAACCTACCAGGCTCGGTTTGGGTTTTTTTTTCTGATGTAAAACAAAACTTGTTGAACAGAACTGGATTAAAATAAACCACGTAAGAAGTGAATCAATCCCACCAGCTGCAGCTGAGATAGAAATCCCCGTTTGAAAACAAAACAAAACAAAACGTTCACAGGATTAAATGTAGTACCTGGTAATGATTTGGCTGTACCATATGCTGTGGACTTGGATAAAACCCTTCACTGGATCTGGGACTGGGGTAACCAGGTCTACTGGGCTGCAAACATAAATGAATTTTTGGAGTCTTTAGAAACAGAAAACTAAACCCAGAAAACTACTTTTCAGTGAATCAAATGTTTACAGGTGGTGATCCCAAAAGCAAACTCAACCCCGCCCCCAAAATATATTTTCTACATTTACTAACATTTTTTTTAAACAACTGAAATTAAGTTTTCCTCCGTTTTTGCTTGGAAATTGATGCAGCTCAATTGTTTGCTTGTATGTCGATAAAAATTGCTTCCTCTGTGAATTCTTTGTTCATTTAATTGCTTGCCCTAAGTGACCTGCTCTGTGCTGTTTAACTCTAGAGAGGACATCAGCTAAGAACATAACTCTTATATCCAAGTTTCCAGGTGCAAATACAGCATTGTTTCCAAATTTTGCTGTTAATCTGTTGCTTTTGTGGCTGTTCCCAAAAGTAAATTCTTCTGCTTCAGTCAGAATAACACAAACCAAACTGTTTTGTTTAGCATGACTATTTCCAAGTGGCATTCTAAGGTATTAAGTGGGTTCTGACAGTTAACTTCCCTGTAACTAATTGCCTCAACAAGGAAGGTGCTTCTGATCAGATTCTGAACCTCCAAAGGTATATTTGAGAGTTTTTTCTTTTGATAAGGAACAGTGCTGCTGGGTGTTTCATGAGGAGAATCAAACAAAGAGGGGAAAACCCCCCAAACCTCATCATTCTGCAAGGGGCTCCTTCAGACCATGTTACTTTGAGGGTGTAGAATTCATCATTACTTTAGGAAAAAATCACTGTCATTCTGGACCAAGATGTTTTCTGCCTTGGCTTTTTAACAGAAATATCACTGTGAGATACAAGTAATTTCATGGTAAGGATTGTGATAGCTGTGAATCATTTGAGAATGTGTATAAGGTCACAAATAAAAAGGAGCTTAAGACCTACAACAACATGAAACTTTTATAATGAATCGTGGGAAGAATAAAAAAAATTAGTTGTCAGCATTAGAAGATTAATAATAATTTAAGAGACACTTAAAAAATCTCCTGTCTACTAAATTCAACCTGTTCAAGTGCCATTATTATGCACATCCATATTTCACACAAAAATAGCGTGCAGAAAACCTAACCAACACCAGCCACACAAATACAGGGAGGACACACTGACTCCCTCAAAAGAGACACGCAGTGGCAGAATTAACTGCAGTCTTAACACACTTTTGGTCAAGAGTTTTGGTTTATGCATCACACACAAAGCTCCAATGACTGTAATTTCACACACAGTGCAGCTCACATATTACATTGGTAAAAGGAACTTATTCTATCCGGATTAGCCCCAGAGCTTCAAGACTAAACAAATTTTCAAACAAGGCTGTAATAATCAAGCAGCATATTGTTCCAATTTATGGAGTTTATCTGCTTCTGTAACTTGGAACACTGTCTGTTTAGATAAACACCAAATCCTGCTAATTCATCTCAGATGTCTGAACAGGTCTGAAATGAAAGCAACAATTCCACTGCCCTTATTCCTGGGGTGCCACAAAGCTATCAAAATGCAGAAATAAGCTGGGAAATCTACCAGGCAACAACCTGGATATGGGGAAACAAAAGAAAATAAAAATAAGTTGCCCTCCTGTGAGTGTTGGGGAGTGTGTGTAGCAGAAGGTGCTGGAATCATTATCGGCTCCAGAGCCTGTGTATAAAGCTCCAGGAATTCACCACAAACTGATCAGGACATAGACAATATTCCACATTACAGCAGTGACTGCACAGAATTGAATTATTCAAAATACAGGCTGGAGCCTTCAAAATAACATCAAAAATAACTCTGAGGAGAAGCAGACAAGTCACTGAGAGGGGAGAGCGCTCAGGAACTGGTGAGGTTGGACTCCCACAGCTGCAGAACACATCAGTGACATCCAAACAGGACAGTAATGAAACAAAACAAAGTGGAAACTAAACCACGTAAGTTCCTTGGCAGCAAACGCTTAATTTTTAACTGTCCAGAAGAAGGAAAAAACAATTAGTTGACTTCTATCATCTCACCAATGTGTTATAAAAAAACTTCACAGTGGCCTGAGGGCTCACTAGCCAGCGTAGAGTGCTGCAAGAAAGGAAAAAAAAAAAAGGCCACAAAATAATTTTGTGGCAACTATGGTTGCCTTTTACAAGTTAAACAACAAGAAATAAAAATCATTAGTGAAATATCATAGCATGGATCAGTTCTAATCACAGCTTAAGCAGAACTGGGTCATCTCAGGATTCACAGATGATGACGAGTCTGGCCAGAATGTTGTGGTTTGAACAAACCCATCAGAGGAGGCTTTGAAGAAATAAACGGAATAAAAAGGGGGATTTTGTTTGTTTTTTTAAATACCCGTAATTTGCAGTCTTAGCTACCTTGGGAGGAGCTTCATCTGATCCTCCTGAGTCCCAGGATACCGTGACTTGTCGCCTGGATTCCATTCTCATTCGTTCTTCTTGCTGCAGCTTCTCTTCCTCCAGTATTGTACTGAGAAAAACATATTGCAATTAAGTAGAACTCCAGTTCAGTGATGAACAAACCTCTTCCCAGAGCTCCTGCATTTTTCAGACTGATAAACACTACTTAACAAAGTGACTGAGCACTGAAAAACAACCTTCTTTTACATCCACTGGTTCAGTTTCTGAAAACCAGTATCAGGAAGAAATATTTCTGTAGGATTACCAGTGTGCTTTTGAAAACAGAAGCTACATCAAATTTTTAGAAAGCTGTGGTTGATCTTGCACAAAATTGTTTTTGCATAACAGTTCTTTTTATGTGCAATTAGACAGAGAAATCCTCAAAGACAATCAAGCACTTACTTGCATGAAAGCTTATTCTTCACAAGAAAATATTCTACTGAACTGCTGCAAAGGTTCAAAACAAACAAAAAATGTTCTTTACTGAAACTCAAGAGCTTCAGATCACTGTTTGTGTTTTTTTTTCCCCTTTTTGAACAAAGCAGTCAAAAACCATTTTAAATACTTCTGCTCTCACGCTTTAGCCCAACCAGGAACACACTGAGCAAAGCAATTTAGCAAACCAGAAAAGATCTGACAGCATTCACTCAGCTTCTAAGCATTCAGGTCAAAAGGCTGCATTTTCACAAAGTACAAGACAGTAGTAAAACCAGTTCGCTACTTACCACTGTTCTGACTATTACAAAGCCTGTTTGAAGCTGAACGTGCTCCTGCTGCCCCCACATCCAGCCTCCTCCCAGCTCTGCTATGTGGCTTATTAATGTTGGATATTTGCCATTTGAAAAATACTCAGAATGAAGCTTTGAAAGAGGGAGCTGCCAATTCCTTGGAGCTGCGCGCTACGGGGACAGTCTGGAGATGTGAGCAGGGCACATTATTTCCATATCGCCGTCCCCAGTGTAAAGATAATCCTGTGAGGGAGCTATTCCCAGCTCCTTTATCACTCAGGAGCTTCAAGAAACAAAGCTAGGTTCTGAGTTTATAATCTCCTGTTCAGTCTGCTAAAAAACCACCCAGAATTACTCATGCAGGGGATGAGATCAACTCCAGCAATCTATTCTCATCATGGAACTTTTACTGCTTATTTCAAGAATAAATTCCTGCTGGAGACGAGAACTTTGCTTTTCCTTACTCAGTCAAAAAAAAAACCCCCAACAAACTATGCCACTTCTAAAAAGCACAGAAGTCATCTCGTCTCACGGCAGCTAAATCAAGTTTATAAGTATTGCTGCAATTTCAATCCATCATTGCTGAAGTAACACAAGAATGTGGAACAAAAACAAAATCAGACAAGTTATTTGCGAAAGTCATCCTGCTAGAAATACCCAGAAACACAACTACAGCCCAAAGGAGGGAATAAAGAGAGAATCTTTCTATTTTACCTCTCTCTTCCTTCAGAATAAGGAAAATGTAAGATTTCGTACTCAAACCCATGAAGAACTAGCAAAACCCCCACTGCTTTAGAGCCAGGTCACACTTCAGATATCCAGCGAAAGTTTTTATGTAGCACAAGAAACCAGCCAACACACATCCACAACCACGAACCACGATTACCATCTTTCAAGAAATACATCCAAACTAAAAAGATCAAAACCAAAAAACACCACCAAAAAAATCCGCCCAGATTAACGAATAAAGCACGAACAAACTATAGATTTTTAACCAAGCTGTTGATTACAGCAGTTGCTCTAATCTGAGCAGAAGAACAGAGCAGAGTTGGCTACTAGCAGCTGCCTAAATTTAGAGATGGCTTATTGACAGCCTGGGGTCATGGGTGGAATTTGTCACAGCACAGTCCTGTTCTTCCATAAAAAGGAGTAAAACCCCAGTACCTCTCTCTGCCTTGCTATCAAAGCCATTTTATCTGCGATGCCACAGCATTCAGTACCACCAACTTAAACCTTTATCACTGCAAATTGCAAACTTCTGTTGAAGTGACTTGGTTTTCATAACAGGGGCTCAGCTTTTTGCCTGACAGCTCCAACTCATCCCACCCTGTTCTCCCGCCGCCTGTACCAACAGGAGGTTCTTTCCCAGCAGCCCAGAGGTCTCTGGCTGAATCTGTACTTGGATGCCCTTGATTCTGCTGACAAGAATATAAAATAGAAATGCCTCAGAGAAGCATTACTCGAAAAACCCACAAAGAATATAAATGACTCACAGAAAGGTCTTTGTTTTCACAAAGGGGAGACCGATCCGTGCATGGAGTCAGAGTGTGCCAAGAGATATTTTTGACGTTTCCTCAGTGCAGCTGCTCAAGTTCTCTGAACAGTTTGTTAGAATATGCAGAAGGTCAGGAAAAGTCAGATCTAGGCATATTTTCCCAAACTGCACATATTTTTAGCAGCAATGAGGAGCAAGCAGAGAATTTCATCCCTATGGTTTCCCTAGCAAGCCCTGAGGTAGGACAGACAAACTCAGCTCAGCTTCTGGACGAGGTGACGGCTGATGAAAAATCTCACCTATTACAAGTCTGTGTAATTGATAAACTTATTTAATTTACAAAGGACTTTTTACTGAAATTGGCCTGTGACTGAAAAAGAAACACCTAGTGGGAGCCTCAGTGTAGGAATATTTTAAATACTGAACTGTATCCTCACTTTCCAAAAGGCACAGTAGTACCAGTGTAATGAGGCAATCTGCAGTAAGTACTGACCCCGAAAAAGCAGCTTCTTCCTTTCTCTCTGTGATCTCCAGCCACCAGAAATGTCAAATTGGATGCAGATGAACATATTTTCACATCCTGTTCTAATATGAAAGCACTTTTATATGAATTACACATTATTCCTAATGGTCACCATCAAGGAGCAGTAACGAAGCATTTTGCAGCCTCCATCAATTATTTCAAGTACGTGCTATAGTATTTTTTGTCAGGATGCCACAAAAGAAGAGGCCTCAAACTGCCCTCACTCTTCCCAGTTTTCTTTCTTCTATTTATAAGCAAGGTTTCAGGATCTACATCAAATTGAGTGACAAAAACGCTCAAGTCCATTCCTCAGCAGTTAATTATCTCACTGTTGACACAAAACCAGACTTTAAAAGCATAGAATCAGTGTTTTTTTCCCCAGCTGTATTCAATGTGAACTGCAGCCCAAGGATGGCAGTGGGGTCATGCATCCTGTTAAAACCTGTGACCCACAACCTCAGCAATGACACAACTGATGTTTATTTTGCTACTTGTAGCAGAAAGGGTGAGTGAGAGGTACTTTAAACAACATTCATTCCATGATTCAGTGTAAATGTCACAAAATTACATTAATTTGAAAGCTCAAAATTAAAATCCTTTTGTATTATTTACCATGTAGTGCAAGACAAAAAATCTGTTCTACACAAAACCAGCAAGGTGAGATGTTCCCCAATTAAAAATGCCCCACGTTCTAACTCTGACCAGGTCAGTGACAGAGTCACAGGAGAGCAGGATTACACTTCACTGTCCTGACCTAATCTGACTTTTAACCCCTCCCCACCACTTGAAAAAGGGACTTGGAATGCAAGGAGGAATTAAATTTGGAAATCCACAACCCACCCATTTGTTTCTGTGTTTGCTGGGAAGACTGACTCAACCCTATCCACTCCAGACAGATCAAATGCTATAAAAATTACTACCCTAATACCACGACATAAATTCATATGCATTAACAAATAACAGTATATAAATTGTACAGAAATCAGCACCTTTGCATTGCACAATCAGCTGCAAATACAGTTTGTGCAAAGCAGCTGTTACTATGAAACGAGAAAAGCATCAAATAACAGAGACCACGTGAAATGCTTATGGTCCCATCAGTGCTATTTCAGATGCAGAAGTTTTTCCCCAAAGCCATGGACTCTTTCTCATTAAACCAGAGAGGAATGCTGCAGTGCTGTAGCACTGGCTCCAAGCAAACATCCCGTCAGCTCTCAGCTCGAAGAGACTACCCTGGACAGGATCCAGAACGAGCAGCAGCAACACCACGGGGAAAGGCCACCAGGGAAATGGCTTGTTTTTGCAAGTTCATGGGAATTTGAGTTTTGAAACCCAATCTTTCCTAGCTGCCTGAGATGCCTCATCATCAGGGAATTGGCAAGCTTTCCAGCGAGAGGCTGAGCCTGTCTGTGAGCAGCGCAAAGCAGCCCCAAGGACAATTGTGCTGTCTAACTTTGGGAAACAAAGGTCACCCGTTTGGAGTGGTAGAAAGCGCTGCTTCGGTGGGAACAGAGTAAAAACCAGATTTTAGGGTTGCAATGGCCCCAAAGAGAGGCTGTCCTCTAAGCAATGCTTCAAATCTCCCAGTATGAGTAAAGGAGCAAAAAACCCCTCCACACTCTGTGTATTTTCCATCTGAGTGAGGAATGGTTTAGGTTGGAAGGGGCTGCTGGAGGTGTGGAATCAATCTCCTGGTGAAGCTGGGCTTCGTGCACAGCAAGGGCCAGCTCCTCAGAGCCTTTTGCAGCCAAAGTTTGAGAGTCTGCCAGTATGGAAATTCCAGAGTCTTTCTGCATGGCCTGTTTCAGAGCTCACCGATGGGACACATTTTGGTGTATTAACTAAAGGAGATCCTGACTTGCCACATGTCCTGAGTGCTGGTTCTGAGGAGAGCCAAGCTCTTGAGCACACTCTGGATTTACTCATCCTCTTTTCTTCCTGGTGAGATACTCTCACTGCTTGGGTTTACACACCACAGCCATGTTCCCAAGTCACATTTTTCAGGGCTTCATTCTCACCTGTGCCATCCAGCTTTAAGTTAACAGCACAACCTGTCTGCAAATTGACAAGAATCCTATTCTTCCAGAACCAAAAAAGGAGAAAAATCAAGTGAACTGCCAATTTCCACCTATTCCCCACACATCTTTTCCTTGCAATCCCTACCCAGCCCTGCCATTCCTTCCTTCGTGGTTAACTCCACGCAATCAAGAGGATAACGGTAAGTTATCTATGATAAGGGATAAGTCTTCCTCTAGCTCTGTAAATTATTAGTCTACACAGGAGCTCCCAGACTAACAGGTGGTGAAACTGTAAGAAATTTTAAGAAACAGGAAAAAAACTTAAAGGTATTTAAGTTGTTCATACAGCAACTCTGAAACAGCATCGTAATTATACTCAAATTGTCCCTCATTTTAACCACCAGTGATTTATCTTGAACCATGAACATCCAGAGACAGCAAAGAATGATATTATGAAAATAAAACAATCCACAAAGCACAATTTTGAAACAAGACCTAAAATAAAACCAAGGAATTTGGCACTGAATTAAATAAATCCAAGAGTGGATTGTCAATGTACAATACCTATGCATTGTTTGAACCCTGAGCACTCATAAAATCTCAAAGTCACAACAGTTGTGACCCAATTTGGTCACAAAAATCAAATGTGTCCGTACATTATCTCAGTGAGGTTTCAAAGTTTAAACATCACTCCCATTTTGAGGTTGGTGAAATGGAGATATGGACACTAGAGTGTATTTATTATTGCAGAACAAACTAAGGTGTGAATTTAGACTGGTCTCCAAGGTGTGTGCTCACATTCATTCCAAGATAAACAAATGGAAGTCTGTATCCTGGATTACAAAGGGCAAAAGAATTTCTAGTCAATGATGTTGCATTTATTGCAGGCTTTGTAATTGCTCTGTGACAGCTGTGTCTGTGCAACTGCTCTGCTACATGCTATGAAAATAACTTCCAACAGCACTCAGTTGATGCTTCATTTATTTAAGAAAAGATACATTTCTACCCCAAATGTCCACAAGCATGTTTGTCTGGATAATCACTCTAAACTCTTGATACCTCCCTCCCCAAGGATTGTAGCTAAAATTATAAACAAATTGCTAGTAAAATGTGAAGTTTTTCTTGGGAGAGAAAGAAGGTGATTCATATTTCCAGTTATTTGAATGTATTGCCTAATCTAATTTTCTCTAGCAGATAAGGTCCAGTTTTCCGAAAGACTTAACAACCACCCGGCCTTCTGAAGATAAAACTTAAACACACCATGTCTCACGTTTTCCACAGAAAGAAAATACCATAATGGAAGATAAAGCGAAAATACATATTTCTGAACAAGGAAAAGACCTTTCAGAAGTAACACCCTACCTGAGTTGTGCTTTAAGTTCAGTAAACCTGGGTCTCCTGCTGGGGTCGTAGGCCCAGCACTTGGTCATAAGGCTGTAGAGGGTGGGAGGGCAGTTTGGAGGCATTGGGAGCCGCTCACCGTTCTCGATCCGCCCAATCACATCGTTGTTCTTCACTCCCTGGAAGGGCTTTACCCCGTGCATGAGGATCTCCCACATACACACACCTGAGAAACACACACAAAGCAAGGTTTTCCCCACTGCCAGCAAACGACAAGATCTGTTAAAAAAAAGAAACAATCCCCAGTTTTGTACTAACACCGCGATTTATTCCGAAGCATACAGCCAGGGAATAGGTTTGGACTTACCAGCTGGCAGCAGAGCAGTGATGTGCAGCAGGATCATTCACACAGCACCAACCTCACCTACTGATGAGGCAGCACGACCCACAGCCTGGCCTCCCACTGCACTGCCTTTTACCTTTACCTGCCCTAAGTCACAGGGGTTGCTCATATTCAAATCTTTCGTACGAGGTGGAATGAGCTGTGTTTGCTTTTCCCTTTGGCTCGTTCCAACCGGCCTGTTTCGACACGTAGAGTGTTTTTTCACTTGGAGGGTGTTTTTAACGCTGGCATCAATCCAGACTTTTTTGTGCTGAAACTATGTAATAAACCACTTTCTACTGAAACAGCGTTAAAAGCACAAAGGGAAACGTGGTCTGCCGCTTTAGGACTGGTCAAAAGTTTACTTTAGAATTCATTTCTCTAACTCTGACTGTACTAGAGTTTTCTTCAAACTATTATACACCCCTCACTTAACAACACTTAAATTCTGATTTGTAAAAAGGGTGAACTCTTACTTGACTTTCCTTGCTCTTATTCCAACTCTTAGCACCTTTGTTCCCTAACACAGCCTGTGTTCCATCTGCCCAGACCAGTTGCCTGGACTAGTCTGAGCACAGGTGATCAGATTCATAAAAAAACTTGCATATTTAGGAAAAAAGATCAAAGCTTCAGGATATGCCCATTTAGCCTCATTTTTACTCAGCTTCTGGTCATACTTTGTAAACTGACAGGAGCTATGAAAGACAAATTAAGTGGGTATCTGGCATTAAAGATCTGGAAACAGGGTATTACGTAGGATGAGTTTTGCATTAAGCAAGATGCATCACCATAAAACTCAAAATACAAACCAGAAACAGAAAATGACACTGGTATAACACACAAAAAAAAAAAAAAAACCCAAAAGCAAAACTCCAAAACACAACCAACGGAAAAAAGTCATCTCCTTTATAACTATGAAATAATTGCCTTGTACCTTCATTTCTGTCAGCTTCTTACAAGAGGTAAAAAAGGCACATGAAACTTCAGGCTTACTGAGTAGAAAAAGGAAAAAAAAAAAAAAAAACCAAAACCCAAAGATGGAAAATATGCTGGAAGAAACTGGATTTTCAGGAAGTACAGTAAACATTGTGCCAAATATCTGGAAACTACTCATTTACAGTGGCTAAAATGGAACACTGAACTTCTCCAGCAGGACATTGAAGAATCCCCACCATTCGGTGTTCCCTTACCAAACATCCACACATCACTAGCTGAGGTAAACCGTCGGAAGTTGATTGACTCTGGAGCCATCCATTTGATAGGTAATTTTCCTTTGGAAGCTACAGGGGAGGCAAGAGAAGGCAGGTTGTTATCTCTTCTACTGAGCTCAAATGTAGATTTTATTCTCAGTGAAACAATCCAAAGGCAAAACCCATCTCCAGTGAAGCACTTCAAGTATCGATAAATAAGGTTGTTTGGCTTTACTTAAAACAGAAAAAAGAACCGACAAACCCCAAAATAATAATAATAATCACCCAAAGCTCCCAATAAAGGCCTCAACGACAAACCCCAAAAGGACACCAAGAAATGATCACGTCAAAATTATTTCCCCTCTCAGCAATTAAAAAATGAAATGTAGCTCAGTGAAATGAGAGAAATGAAACAAAGAAATATAACGAAGTGTAAGGGGACAGATAAAGGATATTTTTAAATATATAACTGCAACCAGAAATATACTGAGGACGAGATTTACGAATACACGCTTTAAAAATACATGCCAGCTTTGAAATGCTACTGTTTAGTACCCTACATGTAAAATCTGTATTCTCCTGCTGCACTTCCCATTTACCAGGCACTGCAGGACATCTCTCAGTTGCTGGAGGCACTGAAGATCAGTATTCCACCCAAAATGGGGAAAAACGTAGGCTTCAAAGACATTTTTGTACTGAATCTCCCTCCCTAGTTCAGTGGCATCTGTAGTATGCAGCATAACTGACAGCACAGACTCAACATTTATCTCTACCTACATGTGAACTTGCTACTTCTTCCAACTTAAATCAGATCTTGTGATCCTCCTTCTTAAGCACATATGCAGGAATTTGCTGCCATTATCAAACTGCTGAATAACTTGCCTTTTTATACAAGTATAACAGCCAGAGCAAGGAAATCTGGTTAATTCCTCAACATTGAGAGAAGTGTTCAAACTGTCCTGAAAGAAGGACCCAGAGCGTCAACCTACCTTTGTAGTAAGTACTGTCTTCCATGTATCGGGATAAACCAAAGTCACCCAATTTCACACAGTCAGTGGTAGACACCAGCACATTTCTAGCAGCAATATCCCTGCCAAAGAGAGGGAACAGTACGTCTAGTAATTTAAAAGCAAAGTGGTGAAGTACCACCTGAAGAAAATCTGCCTCCTGCCCTGCAAAGGTAAGGAACGGGTTTCAATTCTCAGTCCTCTATGAGGCTTCCTAATAAGGAGCTCAGATTTTGGTGATACCACAGGGATTATGGAAAGACTTTGGTATTTTTGTCTTGCAGTTTCCCAGGTGAGACAACTTCCCTCATATGTGTCTGTGGACTCTGAATTTCAGCAGATGTGACTAAGTACTGACACATTTAGCTTTGGGCAGTGATGCCAGTACAGCAAACTGAAGAGTGCTGCTTTCTCCCACTTCCCTGCAGTGTGAGTTGTGTTTTGTGAATTTATTACTACAGTTAAAATAAATGGTGGAAATCATCTAATCACTTTGGTTGGAAAGATCAAGTTCAACCATCAAACCAGCTCTGCCAAGGCCACCACTAAACCATGTCCCCAAGTGCCACATCTACATGTTTTTAAATACCTCTAGGGATGGGGAATCAACCACTGCCCTGGGCAGTCTCTTCCAGGGCTTGGCAGTCCTTTTAAGAAATTTTTCCTAGTATCTGATCTAAACACCCTCTAGCACAGCTTGAGGCTGTTTTCTCTTGTCCTGTCACTTGTTACCTGGGAGAAGAGACTGACCCCCACCTGGCTATGACCTCCTTTGAGGGACTTGTAGAGCGAGAAGGTCTCCCCTGAGCCTCCTTTTCTCCTGCCTAAACACCCCCCAGCTCCCTCAGCTGCTCCTCACAGGACTTGCTGGCCACACTATTGCTGATACAGCCCTGGTGCCATTGCCCATCTTGCCCACCTGGGCACACTCTGGCTCATGTTCAGCTGCTGTTGACCAGCACCCCCAGGTCCTTTCGTGGTTGGGTTGTTGTGACCCAAGTGCAGGACTTGGCACTTGTTCTGCTGAACCTCACACTGTCAGCTGTGGCCCTTTGATCCAGCCTGTCCAGATCCCTCTGCAGAGCCTTCCTGCCCTCCAGCAGATCAACATTCCCACTTAACTGGGTGTTGTCTGACTGAGGGTGCCCTTGATCCGCTTGTCCAGATCACTGGTAAAGACATTAAACAGGACTGGTCCCAACACTGAGCCCTGGGGAACACCACTGGTGAACGGACCCCAACTGGGTGTGACACCATTCCTCACCACTCTCTGAGCCTGGCTATACAGTCAGTTCCTAACCCAGCAAAGAGTTCACTTGTCCAAGCCATGAGCAGCCAGTTAAAACCGAAGTATTCATAACAATCCAATGGCTCTCCTATTTGCAGCGTTTTTAATATAAATATCTATGCATTTATATAGTTATTACTTCATATGTGTTTGCATACATATTATCACAACGCATGTAGAGAAGTTGATTGTAAGTATTTAAACACAAATAAACAGCTGAAGTTCTAAATGAATGGTACTTAACAAACTGGAGTGCTGTGAACTCTTAATTGCATGCAATAAGAGGCTGAAGCCAGTCTCTTCTCCCTAAAAAGCTCATGCTCAGACTCAAGAGAATAAAATTCAAAACACACCGCAAAGGAAATTTAGGTTCATTTTCTGGTTAAGCAAGTACTTGTATTGTATAAATATTTTGTTTCCCCTCTTCTTTACTTAAGAAGCCATCTGCCCTTGTTTTGCTTTTCTATATTTGAAAGATTACAGTTGACTCACAGCTTTAAAAAAATACTGCAACCACAAAGCAAAAGCGAGTCGAAAATGACTCCGATTAAAATCCGGCACCAGTTCCGAGTCAATCCAGGAGTGGGCCAGCAGGTGTCACCCTTGAAAAGGGCGTAAGTCTGGTGGAAGCCTCTGCAAAAATGACATTCCCTAAAATCCAAAGTAGTTGCATATAAAAATAGACATGTACACACATATATATGTATGAAATCTCACCTATGTACAAATCTTTTGCTCTCTAAGTAGGCAAGTGCTGTGCTCAGCTGGTAAGCGTAGAGGATCAGAGAGGCCAGGTCCAAGCTGTATTTTCTTACTTGCAAAAACGATCTCAGCTTTTTGCACAAGGAAGGAAGAAACAGAAAGAAATTAGGACCAAAAATAACAAGCCTGAACGAGGCATATCTCAAACCATAAAGTTTACACGAGTATCGATGGGCATGACTTCACTCCCTGAAGGCTGGATGAGAAAAGGAAATCACTTCTCATGAACGAAATTAACTCTGGGTTAAATTCATAAAAAAAGTTTTTTCCTACATGGAAACAGTTAGTCAAACAAAAAACCCCAGTAATTTTGTGCACTGCTTTCAGGTTCCTTCTGAAAAGCTGCTGCTCTTCCACAGTGAAGTCCTCCTGGACTTTTACTGACTCTACCCTTGACTACAGCACATGTTTACAGCCTAAATTATTTAAGCACTTATAAGTACCTGGCCAAGCCAAACACTGAGTAGAAAAGTATTGTTCTGGAAGCATTGATTTTAACCTACATGTGCTAAGACAACTGGATTTAGCATGGAGTACCAATATCAATGCAGAATATTTGTAAGTTATATTCCCAGTATAAGGCAGTTAGGATCTACTGGTAGGTGGCACTTTTATCTCCTTAAAAATTAAAACAGGGCTTTGAAAAGTCATTTGGGCACTGGAAAGGAAATCTGTAATCTTCTGACAGAAAATGACTTCTCCACTACAGCTTTTTCTCCCTCCTCCCCCCTTTTTTTTTTTTGGACAATGTATTGCAGTTTGATAATTACAATGACAATCCACAATGCAGAATGAAATGTCACTGCAGCTCACATTTTCAGAAACATGCAGCTCAAAGAAAACTAATCGATTATAAAGAGTGAGATTCTAGTTTTGCTTGAACCATTCATCCAAAAAACAATATAATGAGGGAAGTCATCTTATCTAGGGCCTCCACTGCAGAGACTCTAAAGAAAAAAAACCCAACATATTTAAAGGGAAAATGCATCACCACTCAGGAAGAATAAAACATGTGCCACAATTTCACTTCTAGAAGGTATGTTTGCAAATGCTGTTTAAATGATATCACATTGTCATCATCTTGACAGAGGTCATACTCTCACTCTGGAACTGCAATTAAATTCTCTGAAAACTCTGACTAAATGGCTTTGGAATGAGGTGATGCAGCTCCCTCAGTGGAGGAGGAGGTCAAACGCTGCCACTCCTGTTTCTCAGCCCATAATTCTACAATCGAGTATGATATCACGTTTGATGTCATGTGTTAGTACTGGGAAGTGTTTTTTCAGTCTTTTGTAAAGTGATCTGTGAGCTAACAGAGAGGAGACCAAAGTTGCACGAGGGTTTTTCATACCTCTCCAAGCGTGCAGAGCTCCATGATTATCCAAACGGGGTTTTCTGTAATGACTCCTATGAGCTTCACGATGTGAGGGTGATCGAACTGACGCATTGTTACTGAAAGGAAAGGAAAACAATGTCGTGGTTAAGAAGCATTTTGCCTATGACCAAGGAAATATAATCACAGGTCTTATAGCAGCCTGAAACAACTGTTGCAAGCAGTAATGTCTGGCCATTTCATGTGCTGTGGGCAGTGGGAAACACTGTTTGCTTTATTTGTACTATTCTCCACTCACAAAAATGCAAACTGCTGTAGAAGGTGCCAGTCAAGTCAGGGTCTGGCTCTCAGCCCTGGTTGAGCATAACCTAAGTTAACATAATGCCCTGTCAAACCAGTGCATGGCCACTTAACCTGTGCCTTTCTACCGGCAGAGGAGACAAGTCTGTATAATTCAAGTTACTGGAAATAAATGTCTGTCGGTTTATGACATAAACAGAAATCTTATTTAATCATTATGTTCATATCTCATTTTATTTCCCATGGACTGAATTAACTCGTCAGCCTCATCAGTGCAGTATGTTTTATGCAGCATGACACAGGAAACACAGAATCACAGAATGGTTTGGGCTGGAGGAGACCATCAAGAGCAACCAGTTCCAACCCCCCTGCCATGGGCAGGGACACCTTCCAGGTTGCTCCAAGTCCCATCTGGCCTGGTCTTGAACCCCTCCAGGGATGGAGTTCTCCACATCCCTCATCCTGGAACTGCTCACCTCAGAGACTGACTGAAGGCTTGCTAATGTTTTGGGGAGACATATCTGGCAGTTTAAACCAAACATCAGTCCTCTGATTAAGTTCTTCTCTCCCAACACAGGCATGGCAAAAACATCCTTAGACATATCCATAAACACATGTCTTTAAATACATCCTTAATGTATTCTTGACAAAACATCCTTAATTGGCCCCTCAAGTAGTATCTCTTCTACATTTACAGTTTGTAATGTCAGCAGAGATACACAGTAATTACCAAACTGCAAAGTCTGCTTCAGTTTGCCTAAAGTTAGGCAGGAATAGAACCTGCTCTCCTTTGGCTTTAAACTAATCATGAGCTAAAACCAGGAGGTATTTCTGGGTTTTTAGTCTGAAGAGCTCTGGATTCTACTCCTCTATGTGGGTACACAGCAGCTGTGTAACCAAAACGTCTCCAACCCCAACAAAAATCCTTGGACAATTCTGTTCCTAAGACCAAAAGTTATAATAGTTTAATAACATACCTTCCTGAAAAGAAAACTTTAGGGGCAAACTTAAGATAACATATTCTTTAAAATATTAATGTTATGAATAATACAGGAAACCCCCCCCCAAGAACACAAACATCCCCATCATTGACATAGCTTAAAACATTAATAAAAAGGAATAAATAACACAGTGAAATGTCATACAGGCAATAACAACTGCTAAACCTCTGCAGTGTTCAAACTCCACCAAAATATCTTAATATTCCTAGTATTAATGTTTTAGGAAATAAGCATATTAATTCAGTGAAGGAACCAACTGTTCTGAGCGAGTTTGCAACCTGAACACAAGTCAAAGGTACGGGACGGGAATTAGAATGAAAAAGAGAAAGAAGAAATGGCAAAACTATTAAATCAAAATTGAAAAGCACTATTTATCTGTCGACTATGGTGGCATTTCCTAATCTGTCAGACTCAAAGGCATAATAGGGAGCATTCAATGAGCAATTATTTTCTACATTGTTAGGAGACAGCAGCCTGCCTGTGAGTGCTGAGTTATTACTGTAAGCAGTGGTTTTTACTGTTCCAATAGATAGAAAAGTAGTGGAAAAAATTATAATAATTTAAGAAAAAAATCTGACATTTAAAAGTAAGAAGCCATTTGCTGTGAACACAGATCTTCTGAACAATTAGGAAAAAATCCTTGAATAAAGGAATACTGAATAAAATACACTGTAGCATCTGACCATAACCAATTAATTTATTGACATAATACAATACCTTTACAACATTTATAGATATACAATGGCAGAGGATAATAGGCTAAAGTTAAGGTCTAAGTCTCATATCTTAATTTGGTTACAAAACCAAACAACAGAGGAATTGTTAACTTTATTATTCTTACAAAAGTTCTCTGTTCCTATTCATCTCAACAAAAAGCCTTCCTTCATGTATGAAATGTGCCATTTGTGGGCAATTATTCAGAAAAATGGTTTATTCTCCCATAAATTTGAACTCTGAATTTTCAAAGCAGATCTCTCTTTGACATAACAATTCTAGCAAAGACAACTACCTGACCTTCTAAATTAATACACTGAAAAAAGTGCTGTTTTTAATAAAATTCATTAAGAAGGAAATAGAGGATCGGATCTCTAATATGCCAAAACTGGTTCTAAAGCCTTAGAGGGGTCAGACATCACCATTAAATTTGGAAAATCGAGGAACCCACAGACAATCACACACATGGGCAATACAAGGATGCAAAGCACTCTCCTGGCACATACTGCTTGAGAGGAAAAAGGCTATACATTAATAAAAGATTTACACCAGTGTAAGAAGTTTCTGGCACAGGTGGTCATAGTCTTTGCAGGGAGAAATTACAGAAGGGATCCCCAAAAAAGTTATTTAATACTCACAGGCTTCCTGTAAGAATTTTTCTCTAACGCTGTCAGAGGTGCAGTTTTTACACGTTTTGATTGCAACGGCCATGGCTGGATTTTCCTGAAAGACATGATTGAGAAACAACTCAAAGACAGCCCATCAAAAGCTGTCCTTGAAAATTCCAGCAAGCACTGCTTTGGAGAAAATCACTATTAAATAAAATTACTATTAAATAAAATACCTTTAGCTAAGAAATCACGTGGTGAAAGCTTCAGCGTCATTATAGTCAAGACACCTTGTGAGCAACATTTACATCTAATGTGTCTTGGAAAGATTTAATCTGTTTTAAACCACATTAATATTGTGCAAAAATTATGACAAAAGGTGGTAAGTTCAACTGGATAGTGCTGTAAACTTTTTGTGTTATTGAGGATTGTAAACTCTTGACAATATTTAGCAAAAATACAGGCAACGGGGAGATATATGCTAAAAATATCACTTGGCTTATGCAAGCAACCTGGAAAGTCAAGCAAAGGACTTTTTGTGGTTCTTGCAGAGGAAAGACTTGCTGCAATTGCGAACCCAAACTACAACAGAAAGTAAAACAAAGATTTTTACATATCAGCTTCACAATCAGTCAGATCAAGGCTTTAGAACCAAGTTAAACAGAACAAGGTGTATTCAAAACCAAGCAGATTTTCCCATCTAATTGCTCATCTTCTGAATACTCAAAAATGAGAAGCTCTTAGTAGATTGAAAAAGGCTGAAGTGTTTTAAAACTAAGCTTCTACATCACATTACACTGTCCATCTTTTAATGGGCAGTTTACAAATGAACCTTTCCTTGAAAGACTACAGGGTTGATATATGTCATTAAAACCCAGTTTTTAAGGCCTCTGAGAGGTGAAGATTCACAATTATGTTCTGTGTCTGCTCATGACTGCTCTATTTTAAATCTATTTCTACAAACATTACCAGAATTAGAGTAATATTTATATCCTGCAAGCTAAATGCTTATTTTCTAAGCTGCTCACAACATAGATCAACATAGTTGACTTAGCAAGAAAATATTGATTACATCATCTTCTCACACATAAAATGCCCATAAACTGACTGAAAACCTGGTGGTAAATCATGATTTTATTCCGTTATGAAACCAGGATTGAACAACCAGCCCTGGATGAGACCTCTGGATGCCTGCCAGACCCATCCCACTCCTGGTGTTACACATCAACTTTATGCAACATCTCATAACGAAGCGGAGCATTAAAGGGAAGGGTTTCAGTGTCTGCAACCAGCAAAGACCCCAGACATTTTGCACAATGAACATGGGAAAAGGCCTGATATCAGGGTTTTGCTGAGATTTTGGTTTTGGATAAGGAGACAAACCAGTGAGGATGTATCAGACTGGCCACAGTTTGTTTCCTGAGCAGCAAACCTCGTTTTAAACGACACTTTGGCATTAACTCCACGGTTAATCAGCCCTTAAAGTCAGTCTTGCTGGCATTGCTTACACGACCCTGTAGGCACACACTCATTTTCCATTCAGTATCCTACAAATACAGGCTGGCTGGGATACTTTAGGAGCACCTGGGAGAAAGCAGCATTCCAGAAGAGGGGGATGCTGCAGACACACTAGAGTAAGAACTTTACAGGTGCAGTGAACAGGGATAAAAGGAAATTTTGAGACTCAAATTTGAGCTAGCAGAACAAGAGGCAAGAAATCTCCCCTGTTTTTCTGCACGCAAGCCAAACATATATATGGAAACACTACCATGTTATTGGAACTAATCTTTTGTCTGCTGTAAGATTTCTTCCCAGAGTGTAAGTTACACTCTGTGACTAGAACATTAAAATTTAATGACAACAACTTTCTGTTTCCCCTTCACATATTACAATGTCTTAAATGTAGCAAAATTTTATTAATAAAAGTTATCAGCAGGTTGCTGTTTAAAAATACCATACTCGACACAGGATGCCTGAGTAAAATCTGTTTTTCAATTCACAAAAAAAGAATGGAGACAAGTCAGCATTTTGAAAAAAACAGAAAAGGGTCTTTAATTGGTTTTCCAGAGCTGTAGATTGTCCCAAGTGCAGTGAAACATCACTCCTCTGTACTCCTGTTAACTTGGACAGAATTAAATGAAAAATAAGAATCTCCCTCAATGCAAAGTGTATCAGATTTGCTTTCTAAATGAAGGTACCAGAACAGACTTCAAACTTTTCTGAAACAGATAAAATTTATCCTTACTTGTTTACTTTAACATTAACCCACTAAGCCCTGGACCCTAACCAACCAGATGTTCTTTGGAAACAGTGTTTCTGAAGTGAGAACTAGATGATTGTCCACATGAATTCTTGTATAACCTATTAAAGATACCAATGTTTTTTTCTGACACGAAACAAATCTTCATTTTACACTTGCAGAGTTACTTTATTATAGGCTTGAAATTGGTTGAAATTAACTCATTTTTGCAGCCTTCTCTTGCCTTTTTTCCACGAACTTCATTTTGATCTATTTAAGTAGCAATCTTAGTCTTTGTGGCTGCAGCCTAGAAAAACACATAAACACCAGCCTAAATTACACAAGAGCTGCCAACCTCCCTGGTTTCACTGAGGTGACTCTTGTGTGTTGGTGTTTTGATGGATCAGTGTCCAAGCATTTTGCACCTTTCAGGAAAATGCAGGAACTTTATTAAGCTTCTCTGTGAGAGATCCATTGAGACGGTCAGCAGAGCAAATTTTTATTGGTTCTGGAAGACTCAAACAAAGGCCTCTAAGGAATACACTTTTTTTTTTTTTAAATAGAAAAGCTTTAGTGTTTGTTTGTTTCTATTTAGAAAGAGGCTTACCGGGCTCATGTAAACTCCTTGGTGCACATCTCCAAACTGTCCTTCCCCAATGCAGCGCCCCAGTTCAATTCTCTCCCTTTGAATTTCATAATCTCTGGCTACAAGAATATAACGCACTTAAAACATTAAGGTTTCTGATGAAGGGCAGAGAAATAATCCACAAGACACAAAACTCAAAAAGTAAGTCACTCAAATGTCTCACATATGAATAACTAAGATTAACGTTTGCAGCACACCAACCTATGCAGATGCTGCACACACACACACAGTGGAGACCTCTTAAACCTCTGAAACAAATGTTTGAACCAAAGCAATGGGAAAGGAATTGTGAAATCTAAACTGCTAAATTAGCTACTGCGCACTGATTTAAGTGCAACAGGCATAATTGAATCCTTCTTAATTACAGCTGGTGAAAGACAAAGCCTGCAAACAGCTTAGGGCCACACCAGTGTTAAATACAGCCTTATTTTTAAGCACACTCCGGATGGTTAAGAGAACTCCACTATGCGGTATTTTAAGTTTTGGAACCATCAAAAGAGCCCAGAGAATTTTTAAAGAGGTAACTGCAAGAAAAAAAAAATACAGAAACAAGAGCATGGCAAATAAGGATAAAATGTAAGAGCAAAATTTTGAGCGCACTACAGCTCTGTCAGTGTGTAGTTGAAGCAAAATTGAGATGTCTGGTGGACTTATGCAATTTTGTTCATGTTATGGTTTAATAGGCTGAGAATATTGCTGATAAAAATGGCTCAGTACTTCAGCAAAACATTTAATCAATTGCAATTGAATGACTTCATTTGCAATTTAATTTCTTGCAGACATGGAAAAATATTTCAGGAATAGCAGAAAAGCACGTACAGTATATGTTTTCACCTTTACTTGTGTTATTCAGAGAAAAAAATGTAACCAACCAGCTTAGAACTTCATAACCTTGATTTGAACGTTGTTCACACACTACAGAAATTATGTCATCTAGAGCTGGATAACAAGGTGAGAAATGCCTTTTTCATCTCTTTTTTTTAAGTACTGCATTTTCCTCTTTAAAATCCCAAAGCTAACTGGTTTAACTATAAATAAATAATGCTTATTAAATGAAAGTGAATAGTAAACTTAAAAATTCCACATCATTCCAAATTGCAAGCATACAGGGATGGGTAAAGGGTCTCCTGTTACCTTCATCTATTCCATAGCTTTCTGCAGTGCAATTAAGAGAAAAATCAAATGCTTACTTAGATAGAGCTTCTTAAAAATCAAGACGAGGACAAACATTTTTTTAACATTTTTTCTAAAATATGAAGAAAGATACTGATGCAATTTTAAGTTTACATTAGCAGAAGTCACAGGTGTGTTCTTGTCATCTTTACTGGCTCAGTCCTTTGGGAGCTGAACATTTGAGTCCCCTTCAATCCAGCAAAGCACTTAATGAATTTCCCTCCACAGCCCACCTCATGGGTTTTGGATTGAAGTCATCCTTAAGTGTTCAGCACCATCCAGAGCTGGGCCCACAAGTAATTACTTCCATGAAAATTTAAATAAAAAGATTAGGGGAAAAAAAATAAATTACACAAAATTAATCTGTTAATAAAAAATGAAGGATATAATTTATCATAGTACATTTTGATCCTGCAATTATGTTAACAGAATCACATAGTGATTTACTGCAAGACATTCAAAACACACTGTTTATTCCTGGAAAACATATATTCTTGCTTTTCAAATACTGACGCTCAAAAATATATGTTTTGCCAAACATATATTCTTGCTTTTCAAATACTGACGCTCAAAAATATATGTTTTGCCAAACATATATTCTTGCTTTTCAAATATTCTCCACAGTAGTGGAAACAATGTTGTAAACACTGAAGTGATCATGAAACACTCCTGCCACATGGGGGGAGTGGGACACTCAGAAAACTTCACATACATTCATGGCTGTTCAGCAGAACATGGCACCAGTTTAGCACCACCCTCCCCTCTTGCATTAACCAAAACTCATGTTTTTGCAGGATTTTTTATCAACAGGTTGTCTGCTTCTGGAGAAATCTCTGGTTGCCAAAATGCAACAGGAATTTCGCAGACACAACTTCTAAAATCGGAATATTGGACTTTGGTGTTGAATGAAAGAGCCTTGACTTCAGATTATACTGTAATTCAAACAGGCCATTAAGACAAAAATCCTTGTAGTGGCTACAGCATCATTGGTTTTACTTCAAAGATGAAGACTCAGCAGAACTTTGAATTTTTATTTTTGTTCCTGAAGTCTTTCATCTTTAAAAAAAATTGCATGTGGCTCAGTTGAGTTTTCCTCTCTCACGGAATTGGAGAGCAGCACGTCTGTCACAGAGCAAGGTGAGACACAGTTAGACAGCAGTACACAAAGCTTTCCAAACTGTTTGCTCTTATCACAGAGATCTTATCCAATCTTTAGGCTCAGCATCACAATAAAAAAAAAACCAAAAAAACCCCCACATTTTGAGACATAAAGAGAATTCCACTGTGGAGTCACTGACAACAGCAAAACAGAATTTGGTTTTATTTGATTTGAACTTGAAAATCACTGACTATGAATTTTCACAAGATCATAAAGAATATTTTCTCTGCACACATATTATTTAAGGCTGAAATATTTTTTTTTGATAGAAAAGTTCCCAAGTTAACCACTGCACTTACTTGATGGCATGGTATAAGTGTCTTCCTCATCTATAATCTCTGCATAGTCATCAGTCTCTGCAAAGGGAGGAATTGAAGAGTTTCGGGAAAAGCAGATGAAAACAATTCTCCAGAACAACATCTCCAATTTATCAAGGCTCATATGGCACAACCCCCAAGTTCAGCATTGCTGGGACACGTTTACAAAAGCATGAATAAAACTTGCTCATGCATAAATCATGGTATGAGAATGACCTCAGTGCCAATTACACTACGTCACATAGATGCATTCAACAACTAAGATTCCTCTGTATTCAAAAAATTCCAGTTCTGTAATTAAAACCCATTTAAATTGTTGGCTTAAAATCTTTCTAACAGCAAAGTGCATTGCAGTAAGGAGAAAACATTTTTAATGGATTAAATTGCTTCAGTTAAAAACCTTCAGTAAAGTAGGAAAAGCAGTTTGCTAGTTTTTTATGTCAAACAGGCATAAGACACTAATGATGTTCCAGGGCAGCATCCACCTTCTGTCAGTGTGGTCAGGTGAGTTATTTACCACAGAGTCTTCTAGAGCACAAAGACCTTTTAAGCCACACTCTCACCTTACATCCATTTCTCTTGCATTAGTCTCAATTTTTCTTAATTAGTGGAAATTCACCATTAGTTTTGTTGTGAAGAATCAAGATCTCATGGACAGGGTTTGAAAACAACTTCCCAAAATTTTTCAGCAAAATGAGAGTACTTCTTCCTCTGTTTAAAACTTACAACTTTTACATCATCTGTTCTCAAAATGGTTTAAATGGTGTCAAGTCATATCAGAAGGTCCTTCTGTGGCTCTAAAGAACTTCCAGTGTGTGCAGATCATCTCCTGAAGGTCACACAAATTCCTCCAGGGGTTATAAAGCCAGTCCACAACACCAGGATAATTTTTTACTTCAAGGCTGTTAAAATCTACTCACCAACTTGAAATTAATAGAGAAGTTCTCAAAACTGAGTAATTTCAAACCCAGTGTGCAGTTTTCGTGGTTGATCACACACTGGAAAGCCCCTGAGAGCCGTGATTTACTCCCCCTTTTCCCCCATCTGCCCTGGAGCATATGGATGGATATCCCTCCACCTCCCTGGCATGATTTCCAGAGCGATGGTTTCTGGCTGGTGAATGGGACAAAGCCACAGTGAAAGTGGGAAGAAGGATGGGATGGATCCCTTTTGGCAGCAGCCCCCGGTTCAACCAGCGAAAGCCAACTCCGAAACCAGAGCAAGGCTCATCAATATTATACACACAGGTAAACCCGAGGCTTAGTTTTCAGACAAACCCAATATTCAGCAATTAGGAAACTACAAGTTGCCTATAAACCTTGGAGTTCAACACACTTCTGGGAGTAAATGCAATTTTATGTAGTTTTATGATTCCAACTTCTTGCTACTAAAATAGAATTAAAGCTATTTTTCTTTTGAACTCCTCTAGGAATAAACCAGGTCTTGTAAAAACAGAATCAGGAAATCCTACATAATTAGAATTTTTGCTAGGCAATTTCTGTTTAGGACACTGTGAAAGAGAATCACCTAATGAAAATTCAATTAATTATGAAGACGGTGCACAATTCTGAACAGGCAGCAGGCTCCAGAGGCACTTATCTCTTTCTTGGTATTTTTTTCCTCCTTTAAACTAAGGTTTTTGTAGAAAACAAGCCTCAGTTTGATCTAAAAAATGAGCATCTGTTTGAAAGGAATCAGTTGTGTGACACCAATGGGATGGGGATAAATCACTTTGCTTCCTTCTAACATCGAGGTAGGGTGTTTGTAACTTTTATGGAGGAAACCAGAAATTTATTAATCTACGAAAAAAATGGACTGGATGAAAGATATTAAAAACATATTTGAGAAAAATGTTAAAAAACTGGAAACAAGAAGTGATGCCACTTAAAAAACCCCATAACCCTACTTGTCACAGTAGGTTATGGAACGGTGCTTACAAAATGTGATCAATGACATGGCTTGTTCATCACTCTACTTTAAATTAATGAGTTAATTTATACTAAAAGCAATCTCAGAACAGCACAGAGGCCTTTACAGGGTTTTGATCCATTGCCCAAAACTGTCATGAAACTAAAAGAGTCTTCACAGTCAACGCAAATAAATTAAATGCATGCAATTAACTACACAAATATTTCTTGTTACACATTTAACTCTCTGGAGAGAAATATATAATAAGAATTCAGAAAATAATTCATATATATATATATATATGTCATTGTTTCTGGGAATTAGAGGACAATTCAATCACGGTATTAACACTGATGTGCTCAGAGTGTTTTGCAATAAGGACAACTGACCTCCCTCACATACAGGCTCGACCCCACAATTAGTCACAGACTGTGAGACAGCTACCAAGTCTGCTCAGACCAGAGCTATGTTTGCTAAGGGATGTTCCAGAACCTACGTGGGGCCTAAAGCAAAACCGAGCCAGGCAACGCCCTCCAGGCTGCTCCACAAAGGAGAATGTGTCAGAGTGCTCACGAAAGCTGAACGCTCACAACAGAGCAGCGATTCCAGATGTCTCTGAGGTCTTGGTAAGTCTAGAAAAACTCAGATTTAATACCAGGGCTCATCACTGCTGCTCTCTCGCACATTTTAAACCCAGCACTGAACCTTTTCACTTGTTTTCAACCCCAGGCTCTTGGAGGTGGAAAAATGAACAGGTCGCTTTTGGACAAAGGCAGTGGTGGTCACACATGTGCATGAGCCAGTTCGAGCTTTACTAAATCTGAATGCATTTATTAGACAGTAGGAAAAACCATCCTAGGATATTAAACCTACAATGGCTAATCCATGATCTTAACACCTGTTTTAACTTCCTGCTTTCATGATTTTTCCCATTTATCAGAGCTTGTAATTTACAAAGGATGACAAGCTCCAATAAACAGCTACCTGGGGTCAGTATCTGAAATATGACAGAAAAAAAGTCCCTTTAAAGTTTAAGAAAAGAAAGAAAATTGGGGTGATATCTTTAGTTTATATCTGAAGGAGAGCATGGAGATGAAAAATTATACATCTCCTTTACATTTTACTGGAAGGACAGTCACAAGATGTGATTTCTATTTCCTCTTATCACCTTCCTTTGCATGCTGCTTTTATGCCCTTTTAGTACCTCCTACTCAGAAGAATAAAGATACATACACTATCAGTACCAGCAGTTTGATTTTTTTTTCCCCCAACATCAGATGGAATCCTTTAGAAAAACAGTTAAAAAAATGACTTTTAAAAAACCAAAACCCAATTTGTTTTCAGAGGAAAAAAGACTGATGAGGTCTGCAGAAGTTAAATATTTTGTAATAAGTTTCAAAGTTTTGTAAAGAAAACCCAAAATGTTAAAATCTGTCTTTAAAATTAGCAGTTTGAGTAGCTGAAGCTTGATTAATACTCATGTATCCAATCTGCATTAATCTATCGTGTACAGCTTCTTTTTATGCAAGGAGCACTTTGATGCCTTTCAAGCTTTACCTAGCAGACTCGTTTCTCAGGTGTTAATCCATTGATCTCACTCATTGACCAAATTGATTGTGATATAACCATTTCAATCAAACTGGACACTCTTGCAAACCTCTAAACCTTCTTTGCATCATGCCACGAGTCTGATTGCAAACACATGCCGTCCCACATCCCCGTGTGTTTGAAACAGTTTGTCCTCTTTCAACTCCAGTTTAGCAGAAAGCGTTAGTTGGCACAGCCTGTAATGTACAATATTTATCAGCTAATATCCAAAGCAGACTGCTTTTTAACACTAAAAAAACCCGCATAAAACGTATTACTGAAATGTGCATTAAGTGGTATATGGATATAAGAGTTGCATATTGCACGTTAGTAACACACAGACTAGAAAACGTATTACCGTCCCCACTAATTTCATCTGCAGATCCAGGTGGCATGCAAGGAGAGAGAA
This sequence comes from Oxyruncus cristatus, assembly GCA_013399855.1. NCBI lineage: Eukaryota > Metazoa > Chordata > Aves > Passeriformes > Cotingidae > Oxyruncus > Oxyruncus cristatus. Next base: position 512,779 of record VXAY01003566.1, on the reverse strand, counting down.
AAACAGAGGGGGAGAGAGAGAGGGGACAGAGAAGGGGGAGGGGAAAATACACTATTAAATTCATGAGTAATCCAAAAGTATTCAGACTGTAGTTAACTTATATACCTGACTCAAGAGAAACCAGAAAAGTAGCAGAATTTAAGACTTCTCACCTAAAACCCAAGGGACAAAGACACGCTCTAAGAAGCTCGTATGATGAAACAGAGTTAATGACTTCCAAACACAACTGTACACAGGAATTAAATTTGGGAGTGGAACTAGTTATTTTAATGCACTGTTAAGAAAAGTCAATTTCTGGGTTTATTCGGTACTTCCAAACAGATCCACAGCCAGAGGAGCTGGTTCAACTTGACTCTGCTCATACACTGAGGAGTTTGGGCAAGCAGAGTTGACGTTGACCCTTTCAGAGAAAGTGCACTCTGGTCACTCCTGTGCTATCACCAAGACATGAGTAAGAAATGGAACCATCTAAGCATCAATCACACAGAGCAGGATTAAAATTGCAGTTTGACAAAACTGGAATTTAAACGAGTGGCAAAGGGAGCGACTCTACAGGGAAGAGGCTCAAAGCAGCACCGGATTCCGCATGTACTGCAGTAACCTTACTGCACACCAACACCCACAGCACAAGCTAAGGCACTTTACACAGTATTTATAAATAAAAGGAAATTCTTCTTACCCCTAACAAAGCCAAACTGGTCCAGTCCAAGTGCTGAACCAGCACGCAGCCAAAAGCATCGCTGTTTTCAGTGTTTAACTCAAAGTGATCTCAGCTGATGCTTATTGTTGCTGTTCTATTTCATTGATAAGCATGCTGCATCAGGGGTCCAAGAATGAAGTCAAAATATAGTAACAAAAAACCGATGGCAGACAGGGGCTGCATAACTACACAAATAAAATCATTCATATGTTTGTCACTGTAGCGTATGATGCTTGAAAACAAGTCCCCCATAAAAACGGGGGCCAGCAAGCCGGTGACGCTGCATGAAAATCCAATTCAACAGGAGGAAAACAGAATGAAATTATTCTTGGAACTCTGTTTACCTGAGGCTAAAGTAGTTTACAAACAGTAACTGAGTTAGTATATTCAGCTTTTTGGGTTAATAAGGCAGCCTAGACAAAGAGCAGAGCAGTACCCTTGGGCGGCGACTCATGGGCACAGAAGACGAAAGGCAGAAAGCGTCTAGCTTTCTTTACTTTATGCTGACAGTGATTGACTCCTTTACAAAGAGGCAAGAAAAGGAAAGAGAAAAAAAAGAAACAGAAACAAATTATTTGGAAATAAAAGAAAAGAGACCGAAGAGAACATCTACAATGAACGAACTTAAAAGTAAAGGTTTACATTACAATTCTGTATACGAAAACGGATATAGAATGTTGTTGAAACTCTGAAGCATATTTGATATTTTCCTTCAAATTCCTTTCTACAGCAATTCTTATTTCAATCTTTAAAAGTGAGACTAGAATCTATTAACATAAAGCCAGCTTTTGCCAATCATATACACCATTCATTAACAACACAAAAAACATTGTCTATCCCAGAAGTTCAACCCACTTTTCCAAGTTCCCCATCTAAGTTCCACCAGACTGTGCTACAGCTAGATTCAAATTTAAGGGGCAGTCACCAGACCTAAACATGTACTACTGACTCTCTGAACTCTTAAAACAACACAAAACAAATATTTCACATAGCAGGGTTACATAGGACAAGGAAAAACGTGGTTTCTCTATCTCCTGAAATGGAGCACTGATACACTGTATGATCTGAAATCTGCCACTAGAGTCTTATCCCTAGTGCAGACCTGTTTTGCCAATGGATATTCCAGCTCTCCAAGGATCTCTGCGTGAACACCCCATGACACTGTCCTCAATGTCCCCATTCTCAGTCACACCACTGCATTTAATTATAGCCAAGTAGTCCTCAGGAGGAGAGAGACTTTGGAGTACGAGAAAATACAAAGAAGCCACGACTGATTTCAGAAGGTGAGAAAGGAGGACACAAGATGACACTCGGCACCTGTGGATACCGGCTCCTTTTATTTCTCTTGTTACCTGTTTGCTCCTCTCTGCTTTCCTTTTTTCCCTTTCTCCTCTATCTCAGAAATGTGAGAGGTGGTTTAAAAACCAATCAAATGAAAAACCCAGCATCTTTGTTGCTGGTAGCTCTTCACAGCCAGAACTCAAGAGTGAGGTCCAGTCACCTCGAGTTCTACAGGCTGGGGGTCCAGGCATTAAAAAGAGGAGCCCAGTAGCACAGCAGTCGCATACTGGGACAGCTCCCAGCCAGTGGTGGGAGGAGTGGAGGAAGGGTGGGAAAGGAGAATTACATGCTAATAAAAGCAACTTCAACAAACAACAAAAACTACCATCATAATAAAAAGTGCTGGGTGACAGAACAAACAGAAATCATCAATTGTGAAAATGGACATCACTGAAAATCACAGAACACTAATCAGACTGAATACTAAAAACTAAAAGAGGGGAAAAGAGAGGGCAAAATTCTTGACTAAGTGTATCAGTATTTCCATGTATCCCATGTTACTCCAATCCAAAGCGACTTCTCTCCTTAACATCACTTGGCACAATTTTCAGCACTGTCATTCTAGCACAAACCTCAGGTAACATTCATAAAAAGCTTCAGACATACCATGAAAGAACAGAAAAAATACTGCAGCTGTTTTAAGTAACTACTGAAAAGGTGTTGACATGAAAATGAAGGAACTCAACACTCTGTACTGACACAGAAGAACAGGTATAGAGTGGCTGGAAGCAACTCAAATGATCTAAAAGGGAAGAGATGTTTCAACTCCTGACCTCTCTGCTCAGGCTACAAAGCTAATTTAAGCCTGAACTGCTGAAATGCTGCTCACCCTCTCACACTGATACATGGGGGGCTGAAACCTGACTAACCCATTTCAAATGAAGGGTACACTGAAAAGGCAAGAGTGCTTCTAATTCCTCATGTACACATCCTGATGCCCTAGGATGTGACAGTCCAGCTCTTCGCCTGCATTTCAAACTTTGCCTTTATGATTTACTGTCTAAAGTTTGTTCAACTGTTCTGCCAGACTAAATGGAAGACACTCTGCCTTAAACTTTCCACATCTGCAAGTCTAGCAAGTCTAGCTACTAAAGTAAGATTATTTAGGCAACAAGTTGATTCCAAGTTTAAAAAAAAAAATGTTCCAACACTTTTCCAAAAGCTTAGCAAACACCTGCTTGAAATGAAGCCTACTCAAAAGGAATTCCACCATTACACACTGGCCTCCAGCAAGGATATCACTGGTGTCTACCTGTATGGCCCTAAAGCTCAGAAATGCTGCTGGACACTACAGACTGGGACTTCTTTTTTTATTTAGTTCCTCTTCTCAACACAAAGCACTCACTAAGATTATTGCGTACAAAAAAAGAAAAAAAAAAAAAAGAAGAAACAAAAAAGTCAGGCTAAAGGGCAGTTACTACTGGAGCTCCTCATTAGAACTGTATAAGACAACCAATACTGGAAGGCTGAAATTTATAGTGCCCATTCTATTTTAGTTGTATATTCCTGAATCAGTTTCAGGAAATATATCCTAAAAAAACCCACCCCAAATCCATAGAAAGAATAAATCTATTGGTTTTCAAGCTTTTGAATTAAAATGAGCACTATGGGGTTATCACATCAAATGTGTTTCCACATAAACAAACCCCCAAACCTGACCCTGCATGGAACACTGCTGTGTTACAACAGCAAAGCAGAAGTGTCTGCTCAAATCAAATGAATGGAATACAAAGGAGGAGCAGAGGAGAGTGAGAATTCCTTAACCAACACCACAGACTGATGGAATCAATGCAGGAACTTCCTGGACACTGATAGGGAGGAAATTTCTTTCGACTGTCACCACAATTCATTCTGGTCTTTTTATGCATGAAAAGAAGCCTTTTAGTCAGTCAGGCTAAAACAGAAAAAGATAACAGCACCAGGCTATTCAACTGTGAGGGGAATCTGAAACACTGTAATTTATTAGTATTAAGGGTATTTTTAACTATATAATCTTATTAATCAGCAGAATAGCTGGATGAGTTCCCTCCATGAACATGGAGACTAATAACTTGTTCAAGGTTTGTAAAATTAATTTGCAGTAAACCTTAAGCTTGAACGTCTCCCAGTGCTGTGACCATATGGCAAAGCTACAGCTGTAACAAGGTCTTTATATTCCTCAAATTACTTAATAATTTGAATTTATAACTAGGTAATTTATGCCAAGACTGTTAGTCTTTCTCTTCAGAAGTGAGCTGTCGAGTGTGACACAGCTGAGCTGGCAGACACAATCAAGAGTGCTCAAGATACAATTCTTCATCTGAAAATTTACTCCATTTCTCAGCTTTGTCTTTCTGGAGTGACTTGATAAAACGGATATTACAAAACTCCCAACTTTTCAACCTCAAGCTAAGAACACCTTTTTCCCCCTACCAACTAATTCAAAGGGAAGTGGGAAATAAAAGTCCTCCACAAGAAACTCTTTCAGAACAGAGCACAGGGCAGACCTTCATTTGGAGCACAGGAACCACGACACAGAGCCTGCACTGTGCTCTGCAAGCAGAACGAGTCAATAAAATTCTATTTGTCTTTCCATCCTGCTCAAGGCTTTGCTGGGGATTACCCTGCACCACTCACCCCTACAGACAGGTCCCTTCATACCTGACATCTACTTCATTCAGAGCACTCTGAAGTGTTGCAATGCTGGCATCAGGTGGATATATTCATCTTCTTTTTCCTCTCCTGTTTGTTGTGTTTTGACAGTTGGCTCCTGCTCGATTTCAGTTTGTTCTAGGTAGCCTCCTAGAAGTCTCTCTCACAAACTATAGCATATAATTTCTTTTTCCTGCATGCTAAAACCTCACTTAAATCAGGCTTATCTCCTTCAAAACAGATTTTTTTTTCCCACTCAAACTCAAATTTCAGCTAAATTGCTTTACTAAATTCACAACTACTTCAACAAGGACCTGCTCATAAGTAGCACCTGACAAACTCTCATGCCATTTCATTGCCATGATCAGGAGTTAACCACAGTGTGATTTAGGTGTAACAATATTATAAATGGGATTCTAAGGCAGAGCCTGACGACTTGCTAAGAAATCCCTTTTTTCAGGATACTAAAATCCTTCAGCTCCTATACAGAAGCTTGCTCCAAGAAATCCAGTATCTCCTTCACAGGGTATGCACCGGGTGTATCTAAATGATGGAGTGGAGAGGCAATGGCACACCACCATCATTAAAAACTTCTGCCACACATCACCATGCATGAGCTGGGGAACAAGATGACAAACTAATTTCTCTTTAAGACACCTATTTCCCCCTTAAAGGTTTCTGTCCTGGAGTTTGTTTCTCAGATGACTCGAACAGTTTTTTTTAACGTCTGAAACAGGGACTGTAATTTCAAAGACCTTTGAATTTCCTTCACAAAATAAGCACATACTAAAGCTGCAAAACCAGCACCTGTTTTCAACCAACACCAACCCTGCAGGACATCCTAAAACCCCCTTCAGACACATCCCTTGTGTTGTCTGCTGCAGGACAGCTCATCTCCCTCACTGTCACCTTCCCACCTACAGCTCCATCCCTACAAACACGTTATTTGACCCAGCAGTACCTGAACATCCAAATGCCAGGAGTGACTGCTTAGAATCACAGGATCCTTTAAGCTGGAAAAGACCCTTAAGATTATCACCTCCAACTGTAAACCCAGCACTGCCAAGAACCTGCCAAGACTTGTTCAATGCTCTGCTTGTTCAATACTCACTGAGACAAGTGGGCCTGAAATGTCATATTCTGTGGCACTGCATGTAAAGTAGCATTTGAGCTATGATTAAAAAAAACTTGGGAATTCTCTAGGGCAAAGCAGGCCCAGTGATTAGCCACAGGAAGCAAAAGCATATTTGTTCTTCCTAGTCATATTTACATTAGCAAGGAAGGGGCAGAAGAAACCAAAGAACCCTGTGTCAGAAAGAATTTACATAAAAAGGGAGCCAGTAACTACTGCTTTACTGATTTCGTTTTATGAAGAGCCTTTTATAATATATAACTGACCAGGTAAATTATTATTTTTGGAAAAAAAGTGTACCAGGAAATATAAGCATCACCGTTTTAAGGTTAATGTTTGCTACTTCAAAACAAAGTGCTGGCCAAAATAAGTTCCTTTGGCCCAGGCTAGAGCATTTTAATAAGGTGTCTCCAAGCAAAACAGCGGAAACATAGTCAATAAAATTACAGTTAACTGGTGTGCTGCTTCTTACACATTTGATACACTGTTTGCACAGAGCAAATAGTTTAGCCTTACCATTTCCTGAGTGCACACTCTCGGCCATGTACAAAGAACTCTTTTTTAATGTAAAGACAGATATAAAGGGAGAAGGAGGTAACAGCTGCAGTTACCCATCTAATAGGTCATTGCTTCTGGTGAATCACAGCAAATTCAGCCAAAGCATGAGCTGACTACCAAAGAAATCTAAAATCCAACTCATTTAATTCGGCTTATTTGTAGTTACTTACAATCTCACAGACACACAAATGTGCTGAGGGATAAAATTATTACTGTGATTTAAGAAAAGGGGAAATCTTGCAGGCCTCTTCCTTGCCCACTGTAAGGAACACTAATTTAATAAGTAAGGCCAACAAATAACACCAGAAGAAACAGAAGCATGCAGCAGTAAGAGGTGTGTGGTGAAATCTGGTTCAGCGAGGCACAAGACTGCCAGGTCCAGCAATCTGCTGCTTTGGATTCCTGAAACCAACTTCAACCCTTCAGTCGTTTGAAAAGGCCTTTATTTAGAGAGGGGAAAAAAAAAAGGATTAAAAACCTCTCTATCTTTGTATGCTTTGGAATATTGAAGCACTTGGAAAGACCAAGTTTTCATTTCACTAGACCAGAAATACTCCAAGGTATGTTAATAAATATTTTAAAAAGACAAGGTATCTTTCATTAACAGGTTCCTTTTTAAACCTAGAATAAATATCTGAACTTTCAGACCACTAAATCATGTTTCACACTGGGTTTGGATATTGCTGGCTCCCCTAAACTGTGCGGGGGAACTCACTGTGAAACTTTCCTTTTGAAATAAGAATGTAAATACTACAAATATGCCTGACTGCTTAATTTTCCTGTTGAATCTATCTCAGATTTTTTGCTATTTAGCTTCAGCATCAGGAGAGGTCTAAACAAAGGGGAGCAATCTCACTGAAAGCAAGCAGCAGCATTAATTTATGATTTAAACTATCAAAGGCATGACAGGCACGGCTGTCAGTGAGTTGTAAAAGCTCGTCTTATCTGAAGCCCGTAGTTCTTGGTTCTAAGTCATTGAAATGTCACCAGAGAAAAGCTCTTGCTCTGCTCTCCAAGATCCCCCACAGCTGGCTCTGCACTGTCAGCTGTCAGGCTCTGCTGACCTGTGACTCTGGGTTAACTGAGCATTATGTACAGCTGTTGCCTCCCTTGTTCCACACTGATGGATCAGCTGCATGTGACAACAGGAGTGACACCTCTTCATATCTACATCAAGTATTACCTCATTTGTAACAAACTGATTCCTTCAGGGACTCACAGATTCTCACAGAAAGCATCTCCTGAGGAAAAGCCTGTTTCATGTTAACTTCATCTCAGCAATCAGCCTACAGTTTAAATTTATTACACTGACATCCATGACATACTCAGTGCATTTCAAGTAATTTGGGGACAAAACCCCCCAACAACAAAAAAAGTATGCATGTGTTCTGTGTCATTGTATTAGAAGAACAAACCCTTGAGAGTGAATAATAAATGCATTGGCTTGAATCATTTTCCAGTATTGTGTCAGTGCTTCCAGTGCATCAAGCACAATGATTTTGGAAAAATATAAAACGGTATTACAATACAAGAATAAACCTTTTCAGGTTTAACTGTATTGTTCTGCTTACTGGAGCCAGCTTTGCACCTTGCAGTGTCCCTGACATTCACCTGAACAACCAGCTCACCTCCAGAGCTGCTGCTTCTGCTTCTTCTGTGGGGCTACACAAAGCTCTCGTTTCCCCATCATCCACCTTTATGGGATGCTCTGAATGCCAGAGATGGGGGTATTACAGCTAATCTCCCTACAATAATATCAAAATGCCACTTTAAAAGAGTAGAGAAGCGTTTGTGCTCTATTACACCACTGCACCTTGAGACACATTTTAACTCCAGATCCTCTCACCCGTTTTCTTGCACAACTTGTACTTACTTGGGCTTCCTATGCCACAGGGCGAATCTCAAACATCTCTAAAAAATCGCTAAGGGTGGGGAAAGGAATCTGAAAAGCAGGAAATTAATCAAAGGTCTGTGTATCTTTCCCCCTTATTGTACGAAATACGTTGAGTTTTTGAATGTGTGCCACTAAGTGTTAATATAAATGTTAAAGTGGGGCTGAAGTCATGGGTGGGAGATCCACTGGGTCACAGTACTGGTTCCTCAAGTTTGTTGCCAAATACTAGAAACCTATAGAAACATATAATATAAATACACTTTTGCATTAAAATTTCCTTAATAAATATTACATGTATGGACTTAGAAATGCATTTTCTATCAAGATCAATCAATTCTTCAAAATGATTTAAGATTTTCTAACAGAAAAAAGTTTTCTCTCAATGATAAAAACTTAAAAACCCCACGGTAACTAACAGAAATCTTAGAAGCCTATAAGGTACAGAAACAACATGTATTACCTCACATGCTCATCCTTCAATTAACTTGTCATTTTCAACAGCAGAAATTAAATGCTTTGATCTACACAGCAGCTACAGAAAAACAGCTATTAAGTTCCTTCTCTCCGAAAAGCAACAATTAATATTTAATTGCCTATTTTCTCTTTTCAAAGCTGCTCCTCCACAATTAGCACACACTCAGGTAATTTAAGTTTAGCCCACGACATTCTGCTTCCCCACAAAGTAAAGTGGCAACAGTGACAAGCAGCCTGGCTTTGAAGTATCTGAAGGGATGTGGCTGTTGCATCAAAGTTTCTCTTTAGGAACTGCTCCGCAAAAGCAGCACAGCTCTGGATTTGGGAAGTCAGCAGGCACGGAGCAGCAGTGAACTAAGTGCGAGCCGAAAACCTGCCTACACCTCTGCCAGCTCCAGAAATGAACTCGTGTCTCGTGTTTTTATGAGCCTTACCTGACACAGAGACCGTGTGTGACCTCACTCCTTGCTTCTCATTGTTGGCCAGCCTGTAAAACAGAGGTTGGAATCGCTGAATGCTGTACATCCTCCACGGGCACACGCACTGGGAATTCATCCCAACAGGCACCTACTGTAATTAGCAGGGCTGGTCCACCTCCCACAGCAAGGGGGAGAGAAGTCAGAAAGGAACCTACCATTTCAACCCGTCTGGGGGAGTGAGAGTGGGTTTAAATTAAATTAGCAAGTGGAGTCACAGAGACGGAGTCAATTAAAAGGAAAACACAAGACTGAAGTTGTACACACTTTTAAGACGTGTGTAATCCGTGCTTCTGCTTTCTGTATGATCTGCTGGAAACAGTATGAACTGAAGTTCTGTCTGTAAGATGACCTATCCTGTACAATTTTGAATTAATTTACATAACAACTAAAGGAAAAAAACTAATCACATTTAAATGTAGTTATGTATAAATGTTAGTTATGTTATGTATATATATGTATATATATTGCTCACTATGTGTAAATGTATTGCTCATTATATATAAATGTTCACTACAGTATATATATATTCTATATTGTTCGTTATGTGTAAATGTTCATTATGTTATGTATATGTTATGTGCTTGCTACACTACATATAAATGTTCATTTTTATCAGAAATTCTAACTAAGTCTCCACTTTTTTTTCATGTACACATATAACCCCAATATTAATGGTCAGAGCACGCTGCCCTTCATGCTTTCAGAAATCAGGAATTTCATCTGGCACAGGCAGATCTCCCCAGGTACAAGATGCTGTTGGCTGGTAGTTTTATGTTATTTGATAAAAGCCCACTGCTCTGCTGCCAGACTCAGAGCATATGTGGTGCTCTTGTTAAACAGGTTCAAGAGTACCAATTTACTTTTGGTAAACTGTCCCAAAAATGGGAAGAAGCTTTTCCTTCAAGCCCTATTTTACCCCAGAAATCCCTACCAATAAAAAAAGGGTTCAGCTTTATGCAATTAGAATGTTATCCTATGTTTGTTTCTAAGTTGAATCCATTTCAGCAAAAAGAAATTTTCCTGTTCCATGAGTGCACACTAAGTTTACCAGTTTTACTGCTTCCAGCCTCAACTTTCATTTCCTTTTCTTCCCTCAATTTTAACCTCTCTCTTTCTACACCTTGAGAAAGCTGCCTGGCTAGTGAGGACTGCAGCAGGACCTGTGTAGGAAGACTAACAACTAATTCAGGAACAAGTTGTGTTCCACACTCCATCCAGAAGTTAAGAAAGTAGTAGTAGTAGCAGTAATAATAATAATAACAACAATAATAACAATAATAACAATAACAATAATAATAATAATAATAATAATAATAATAATAATTATTATTATTATTATTATTATTATTATTATTATTATTATTATTATTATTATTATTATTATTATTATTCAGGAAAAAGGAAGAGGTTAAAACACTGTAAAGCACTAAATGTCATTCGGTCTTCCAACAGTTGTCTCATGCTACTGGATACAGGTGATGCTGTCTGACCCAGCCACTGGCACCAGGAGAGTAAAAAATAATATATAAATAATAAATTAGAAATTTATTTGTATTTACCTTTGAAGTTTGGGAGGGAGAAAAATGCAGAGGTATCTTAGCACCCTTTATGAGAATCCTTAGATGCAGATAACATCTCTCAGCACACCTTGGTTACAGTATCACCATAAAACCAACCACAGGAAAAAAATGCATCTCCATTTGCCTGATACAGATTAGCATTTTCTACACATTCACAATTATTATCAAAGGAGAGCTTTTCTATTTTACTATATTTTAAAAAATAAAGATATATTTACTATTGGTATTCTTTATTACACTGAACCCAGATCCCAACTTAGACTGGCCCCATTATGGAAATTTTATTAAGAAAAGGTGACAGGACAGATTTATGATAAGGGCAACAAAAGTATTTTCCATATTTCACATAAGCAGAAAAGGAGACAAATAGGAAAGATGAGTACAAACTGACTCACAGATTGAAACCACAATTCAAAAACTGTTCGGCATCACTCCCACAACTAAATTTACTCATGGACTCAAAAGAAATAGCCTGAATCCCACTTGAGTATTTTCCAAAACATCCTGCTTCTGTTACCGTCAAATATGATCGATGCTTTATGCACTTTTCCCATCAGACTTTCTTTCTGGTATCTTTACAGTTCAATATCGCTGCGAGGCTTTTGTGCACCACCTGCTACTTGTTCTAGAATCCAAAACTAACATCAAAAATTAGGCCCGTGTAAAAACTCCTGAAGCATCACTTAAGCAAAACTATTTTGCAAAACATTTTTTTTAATACTTAAGATAGGAAAAGCACAAAACTTACTTTGGTATTGATGGTAAAGCTCTTTCACCTTCTGTGTAAACAAGAAGAAAACAGGATTAAAGCTTTTACAAGTTTTCGAATAACCTTTCTCAAGGTGCAATAGACACGTGTCTGAAACAATAATCACCACAATCTCACAGGAAATTTATTCAAGACAATGTTCTATACATACATAAAGAGCAGTATATCCTAACCAGTGATACCTTTTGGCAAACTCTTATTGCAGGAAACAACGTATACAGAATACAAAAGCTCTTTTCTATTCTTAACAACTAACTCCAATAAATCACTTGCAGAAGGTGTGACACTATCTCATCTCTCTAGTAAGAAATGCTTTTCTTTTATCTTCAAGATGTCCTGAGCATGAACATATAAATAAAACAATCCAAGCCAACTCGGATTTCCAAGTAAGACAACTGAAATAAATCATTAAAGCACGTAACTTATCATATTGATTTCACATTGGGTTGAGGTTATACAATAGTAATGTTTAGTGCCAGAGAATAAGTCAGCTTTTTAAAAAGTATTTTCAAATCCTTTCTGGCCTTTCTTTGATAATGACAATTGTGTCTAAATGCTTGGACGTACATACTCAAGGGTTTGGGGTTTTTTTCCTGTCGGATTTGATGAGACACTTGGTATTCATGTGGGAAAAGATGATGGGGAAGTTACTTTAGTAAAGCACCTTTACAGTAGATTGGAGTATGCAGGGAAGGAGAGAAGGTGGGCAATTAAAATGAGCCCTAAATCACTGTAGTTCTGATAAAGTGACCTAAGATAAAATGAGCCACATTTATAGAAAATAGTGACATACACTGTTTACACAAAATCACTGTCATTTGTTTCTTTCCTAGGTTAACATTTCTGGAATTTCCAGATATTAAAGAATTGCAGTTTCACCTCTGTGTTATGAAGGGACTGCGCACAGAAATTCCTGACACCCTGAAGCCATGCTCAAATGCAGTATTTTGGTACCATTTTTCTGCTGTCTACAAGAAGAACAACATCATTTAGCTCAGCAGTGTAGGTCTGTTTTGATCTGTCTGGTGGGGGCTGTTGAGAAGGAAGATGCACGAAAGAAGGGAAACCAGAAGCTGCCATTTGGAAGACCTGGAGCAGCTCAGCAAAGTGACAAGAGCAAGCACCTGAAACTGGAGGGCAGAGGAAGGACAGTAAGATTATACAAGCACCATGAGGTGGGAGATAAAGGTATTGTGATACCTTTGTTAAGGTAAGTGATACCTTTTGGGGAAGGAAACAAAAGGCAAAGATCCTTAGAGGTGGTGTGGAGTGACAAGCATGGGGTCAATGGCGTGAAGGTGTAGCCTGGTAATAAAAGACTGGGGGGTAAATACCCTAAAAAGAGAGACTGTAACAGGCACAGGATTCAACCTGGATAAAACTGGGCAAAACACATCAAGCCTGGAGAAACAGGCACAGGAGCCCTGCCCAATTCTATGCAGGCCTCCCCAAAGCTGTGAAGAACACTCAAAAGCACCTTAAATTGTACCTGACACCTACATTATAGTTGTCAGTCATTAGTTGTGAAAGCATCCTGTGTTCTGGTTCACACCAAGATATGCTGCTACTCCTGGTTATTCCAATGCTATCCCTAAATCTGGCAATGGATTTAAGGGTTTAGAGGGTGCTGATTAATCACACATGTCACTGGTGGAACACACTTGCAGTCTATTGTTTCTAAAGGTTTAGAAAGATACAAACCTCTGTGATAAAAGAGCTTTATTAAACCGCACAGTTAACTTTATCATTCCATATTTTTAAATCAAGATAATATGCATAATTAATAAGCAGCTATTCAAACTAATTTTCCTTGCTCTTTAATATGTAGCTCCATCGCATATTAACTGCACACTATTCACACTGTATTCTAAAGATGGAATTTTAATTTCCTCTAGGGCTTTTTTTTTGTGTGTGTGCGGAGTATGATATTTGGGGACTTCAGAAAGATCAGTGAACGATTTCATTACACTTGATAGGAACGATTTCATAATACTTTGCAGGGCCACAATGCTTCGTATGTTCAAGCTACGCCCTCAGATCGGATCACATTGTTTCTCCCTCCTCCAACCTCTCAAGAAAGGGAGAAATACCACAGGTGGCAACTGCCAGTGTGTGCTGAAGTCAAATACTACCTATCAAAAAGGATCTAAGGGAGGAGATAAAGAGACAATTTAACTTTCCAGTGTGGTATTAAATTTCCTTAATGAAGGGAACCTCATTCTGTTCCTGAAAGCCTCCATTCCACCGACTGAACAGCCTCCTATCAGTGCAAAATGCAAAGCAAGGATCATAATAAACGATAATAAATTGTAACAAAACAAAATTTTGATTCCATTTTAACTGCAAATCCTTTCTACATGTTCTGTGCAATAAAGAGAGTATAAATACAAGTGGTCTCAGAGAGTTAGTTGAGTAGTAGTATGACCCAGTTAAATGAGTGGAGTGTGAGAATGATGAAAAAACTTGAGGGAAAGGTAAAAGGAATTGAAAGAAAAGTGAAAGGAATTGAAGCTGTCCGGAAAACTGTGAGGAAAAGACGAGGATGGACAGAGAAAAGCAGAGACTCTGACCCAAGGTAAATGAATGTTTGGTTCCAGGTTGGCTGGAAAACCAAGCAGCAGCATGCATGGGTCTGTTCCATCTCATCACGCTCCTTTTCACTGTTCCTTCCCAAATTCCATGGGGTATGACTGGTTTTGTGCTCATTAGCATCAGAGCAATAGATCTGGACCCTTGTCCTCTGGGTTGAGGGGCCTGGGAGATGTGGACAACACAGGCTCAGCCACGAGAAGAAAGAAGGAGCACTTGGCATCACTCTGAAGGCACAACCTGATGCCTGCACTGACTGGCTACAGGGACAACATCCCCCATGTGGCTGCTGGAGATGTGTGTCAAGGGCAGAATCATAAATGGACAGGGGAAATTGGAAAAGCAGGCAGATGCTAGAAAAAAAAGGCATAAAAAAATAAACCCCTACTATTAAGTAGAACCAGAGATGCCCGGAGAAGCTGTGGCTGCCCCATCCCTGGAAGCGTTCAAGGTCAGGCTGGATGGGGCTTGAAGCAACCTGGGATAGTGGAAGGTGTTCTTGCCCATGGCAGGGGGTTGGAAGGAGAAGATTTTTAGAGTATCAGCAAACCCAAACTATTCTATGATTCTTTCTATGATTCTGTGTCTCCTCTTTCACGGGAGAAAATTAAAAATTCTGCATGGAACTCTTGATCTTGCAGACGCCTACATGCTCACTTCAGGCACTGGTTCCCACGTTGGTGCTCATCCTTTTAACAGCTTTTATCCCCAATATTCATCAGTACCCTTGTGGGTCTGAAGTCAGAATTCCTGACTAACAGCATCCCAGTAAAAGCATATGTTGTTTTTCACAAGTTGAAACCCACAACATTTTGCCCAATTCTGTATTTTGTTAAAAAAAAAAGGGATATGTGTGATTGTATTGGGGTGTCCACATCCAGGTGTTTCACTGTGAGGAGAATCCAGGGCTGTCCCATGGTGGACACAGCTGATCCCAGACGGCTCCAGCAGCCCCACTGCATTCTATGTTGGGAATTTTTGTTGAAGAAGTGAAAGTCGTAAAGAATGTGTCATTAATGTGTATTTTAATGCATATTTATCAAGTCTGGGTGTCACAGAGGCAATGGGGGACTGCTGTGGAGGCAGCTGGCACAGCGGCCACCTCAGCAGCCCCATGGCTACCAAAACCTTGGCAGCACCCACCCAACACCTTCCACCACTCCTGTAACTCCAGGTTCCAGGAGATGTGAAAAGAACCCTCAGGTATTTTGATTTACCACAATGTAAACTGTCCTCACCTGACTGAAATCATTGTGAAAGCAAAATCAGGGAGGGGTCAAACTAGTCCAAGAGGTAACAGCATCCTAAGAATGTGAATACATGTTGCCATTCCATTAAAATTAAAATGATGCTCATGGTTAAACACCTCCTAAACTAAAGCTTTTATCAGTTCAACTTTTTATGAGTTTTTTCATTTGTGCTCTTTGTGTTAAGTGTGATAATGGAAACACAAGTATTAAATGTAAAGTTTCCACACTGGTCTAAATGGACCTGTATACTAAAATATTTATGAAAAATAAAATGAACTGAATGGAAAAATGCCAAAAACTGTCCAGGTCTTAAACATTTCCATGCTCTCACCAAATTAAGAGAAACTATTTAATGGAGAGGAAGACAGATATCACAAAAACAGGCTCTATTAGTAATCAAGGAGGACAATTTACGAGGAGACTTGCAATAAACATGCAAATTTACAACAAAGAGGGGATAAAACACATCCGTTGGATCAAGAGTTGCTACATGATTTGCTTCTGATGTGTCTTATACAGTCAAAACTCACTGTGGGAGGGATCTGGGAATGCAGACCATGGTGGGGACAGCTCTCCCACAAAATGTTTAATTAATATATTGAGTATTGCTATGAACTTCAAAAAAAGAAACCTCAGACAGAAGAAACCCACAATTTATTTTAACCAGAGGGGTTCTCTTCACGTATGCATAAAGAGGACTGTTCCCAAAGTGCTCCACAATGTTCCCTTAACTCAAACACTGTCATTTGCTCCATGTTAAAATTCTGTATTATGAGAGTAACACTCAAATAAACACACTGCATTAAATGCATTGATTTATTCTGCATTCACAGCTACCAGCAAACCCCAGTGCAAGGCACAGGGAAATCGGGGATATTGCCCTTCACAGAGCTTAGTGAATCTAGAACATGTGAGAGCTCACGATAAGCAACTCAGGTCAGAGCAAGACAAGAATTAGAAAAAGTGCAAAGAGAAGGAGTCAGTTTTTCTGGCAACTTCAGCAGCAATAAGTCAGGATCCTCGTGCCCAGCTGACACATGAGATGGTAGCTGCTTGTATGTACCAGGTATTAAACAGGACATGGTGAATCCTGCAGAGGTTTGGACTGGGAGCTGCTCCCCTGCTGGGGCAAGAACAGGTAAGAAAAGAGAAGCCAGTAATAGCACTGGCAGTACAGAGGGAACAGACCAGATTTCTGAAATGCCACCAGTGTGGAAGTGGCAAGAAGTGCACAGTCCACATGTGGCCTAAAGGAAAACCAGAGAGAGTCAGAGCTATCCATTGATTCAGTGATAGACAGAGAGGTGGGGAGAGGTAACGTCTTAAGACACGAAAAAGTTTTAAAAACTCAACTGTGGCTACCACAGTTCAGGCTGAAAAACAGTCAAACCACTAGTATTAAAAGGAAAGTTTGGGGAGTGAATAATAAGGACTGTAACAAACCCCAAACCATGATTTTTCAGGAAAGAAGAGGCACAAAAGACAATTGCTCACAGGAACAGACCAGTCTAGCGAAAGGAAAATCATGGTTTGTGATGCCTATTTTATTTTTAGAACAATAAACTATCATTATCACCAATGCCAGCCTATCATTTTCGTGTCAAATTTTGGGGCAAATGGTTCATCATCTCTGGGTTGTGTACCAGGTTGGCTTGGAGAGTTGACTTTGTTTTGAGGGAAGATTTCCATTTGTATGGAGATAAGGCTGTGTCATGGTTTAGCCCATCCACCTCACTCTTAGGGTAGAAGATGGTTAGTTCCAGGTGAAATTCCGGCTAGGTAGCCAATTAGAGACTTCTGTGACGTCTCTACGAATTACATAATTTAACTCAAACTGGAAAAGAAGGGTTGTTGTCGTTGTGGTTGTTGTGTGTGGGGCAGAAGGAACTCGGAGCCATGATGTAAGTGAGGCGGCGAAGCCTCCCCGAGTGGGGGGCCAGAGCCCTCCGCCCCTGGCCTTGGGCCAGGGGCAGGCATGGCACCGA